>SCDY01000235.1:0-82729 GCA_004143825.1 Drosophila micromelanica
CTCTCTCTCTCTCTCTTACCCTCTCTCTCTCTCTCTTACCCTCTCTCTCTCTCTCTTACCCTCTCTCTCTCTCCCTTCCACTCTCTCTCTCTCTCTTACCCTCTCTGCCTCCCTAACCCGCTCTCCCTTCCACTCTCTCTCTCCCTTCCACTCTCTCTCTCCCTTCCACTCTCTCTCTCCCTTACCCTCTTTCTCTCTCTCTCTTCCACTCTCTCTCTCCCTTACCCTCTTTCTCTCTTTAGGATTACTAGAAGTTAGGAATAGGGAAAGATTATTGATTAAAACGAGGTAGGTAGATTAACTGGGATTAATTGGGATTAACTTGAAAGTGGGCTCACCTCTGGAGCGGCGGCACGGAGTCAACAGTTTTGAGTTCGCCGCGGGTGGAGACCACGTTGTAGCTCTCCTGGCAATCGCATTTCACGTGTATCCATTTGTTCTCGTGCCGATTCTCGACCATGACCACCAGACCAGCCCAGCCCTGCGTGAAAGGTCGTATTGATTAAATGGATGCAAGACAATGTTGCAGTCGGGTGTAACCGATTCGAATCGATACCTTGGTCAAATAGTAGGCGGTCATGCCCTCGCGTCCCTCGTGTCGCTGTCCCTTGGTGAGGGTCAGGCTGATGATGGCGTCGGCGAGCAGATGCGGCGAGGGTGTTATCTGCTCGACGAGCAGCCGCTTGGAGCTGTGTATGGCCAGGATGCACTGTGGATACTGGTGGGGATCCTCGATGCCCGTGTGCCAGTGATTGAAGGCCAGGCAGACTAGTAAATAAATGTCGCGTTCGAGCATCTTGTGGCAGCCAACAAAGCCGCGCACCTGCACAAATTTAAATCAGGCGAGGATTAGCAACCGGAGGAGATTGGGAGAGGGGGTAACTCACCTGGCGCTTGCTGTGCTCGACAAGGCGTCCGATTTCGGGCGCTGCCGGCGAACGTGTGCGAAAGATGACCACGCAGAGATCCAGCTGGGAGCGCTGCGACTTCTCCGAGTTGCGTTGACCCTCCTGGAAGAGGGTGAACTCCGCCTCGGTGGGCTCCAGCACGGTGAGCAGCACACACGATATGGAGCACAGCGGCTGGAGGGTGCCCTGCAGACGGACCTCGTTCCAGCCGGAGCGCACCTTGCAGATGTCGATGCAATCGAAGTAGTTTAAAACATCCTCGAACGAGATCCAGAAGACGCCCTCGGAGGCGCCGTGCGGCATGAGGGCGTCCCGCAGGTCGTCCGTCCAGAGCGTCGAGTCGTCGGACCAGTCGCCGCGCCACGAATAATGGCCCCACGGGTTGCGCAGCTTGAGCAGCCGATGGCCCTGGATGTCCTTGACGTCCAGCACGGAGTAGGCGTGCCGCGGCCGGAGGCCCTTGTGCTGGTACTCCTCCTCGTCCACTTTCATGTTGCCGCCGCCGCAGCTGGCGCCCATCAGGAAGCGGACACAGCGCGAACTCAACAGCTGCGCCCAGATCAGATCCTTGTCCAGCTCATCCTCGCTGGGCATCGGCAGCGAGCTCGCCTGCAGCGGAATGCTCTCGCAGGGCGCCCCCGTCAGCGTGGCCAGGCCCTCGATCGCCCGGCCGGAGACGAGCGCCTCGTAGCAGCCGTGGATCTTGGCCACCGCCTTCTCGATGAGGGGCACCCAGAGCTGTTTGCGCTTCGCCTGCGAGTAGACCAGGTGGCCGCGCTTGTCGCAGGGCAGCAGATCGTCGACCAGGACGGTGGTCCACTTGCCGTCCTTGCAGAGGCGCACCTGGTAGGCGCCCTGGCCGCATATCTCCTTGGTCACCAGCACCTCCTTCACCAGATCCTCGCGCTCCGCGAGCACCGCCAGAGCGCTGAGCAGCCAGCAATTGCCCAGGACGCCCTGGCAGATGTCCGAGGGCAGCGGTGTGCGGAAGACCGCCCACGGCGGATAGGCGCCCCCGTCGCAGTTGATCTCGTGGGGACGACGCCACTGGACGACCGGATTGTTGCCGCCGCCGCCGTCGCTGATGCCGCCGGCGGGATTGTAGTACAGGCTCTTTGGGGCCGGCGGAAAGGAGTCGTCCACGAAGAGTTCGCTGTTGTCCCGACAATATTGGATGATGTTCTGCCACTTGGTCAGCGCCTCGGTCTCCTCCAGCTGGCGCAGGTTCTCCATCAGCTTCGACTCCTGCCGGATCTCGCTCAGCGCCGCCACCCGCATCGATTTGCGCGCCAGGGCGTCCGTGAGCACCGCGCTGAGGAGCCCGCGCGGACTGGAGCAGATGTCGCAGACGACGGACGCGGCGCAATTCTCGTACGTGCAGGCGGGACACTGCCATTTGCGGACCAGCTGCTGCTGCAGGTTGTACGAGGAGGCGGATGCGGAGGCGGAGGCGGAGGCGGCGCCGGGCATGGAAATGTTGCGCGGCACAATGGAGCCGCCGGTGCTGTGCCGCTTTGGAATGGCGCCCGAGGAGCTGCGCGGCGGCAGCTGCTGTTGTTCCCGTTCCCGTTCCCGCTCCCGTTCCCGCTCCCGCTCCACGGCCGTGGCACGGGGCGAGGGACTGCGCGAGACGCGATGCGCCACCAGCGGCAATTGCAGCTGCGCCGCCGCAGCTCCCGTCGGGCTGTTCAGCTCGGCCAGAGTTGGGGTTGCCGTCGCGGCCGCCGCCTGCGCCGCATCCTGCTCCTCGTGCGATTGGCCGTCGGGACGTTCGCGCACCGAATCTGGAACCGGGAGGAGGCGCAGCGATTTGCAGGCGCTGCACAGGCCGACGGCCAGCGAATTCTTCAGCGTGCAGTGGCTGCACGTCCAGAACTCGCCCTTGCGCAGCGTCATGTCCTCGATCGAGGAGATGCTCTTCAGCTTGGAGCCGCCGCAGACAACGCACGCCATCGCCGTCGCATAGTTCACCAGCGTGCACTTCTTGCACGTCCACGGCGAGTCGCTGCGCGGCTCCTGTCCGGATCCACCAGACACTGTGGAAGGGACACAAGAGAGATCACAATTAGTATGGGTTCGAGTCCCAGTCGGGATCATTCCCAATCATTACAGATTGTACCTAAAATAAATTAACCATAAATCCAAGTTCTTTTTTAAAGCACTTTCGTTCTTCATTAAAGATATCAAAATTGATCATTTGAAAACTGAAATTATTTAGTTGGTCATTTTGAAAAATTGTATACGGAAATAAATTCTTTAAAAAAATGAATAAAATACCTTTAGTTTCCAAATGAATTTTTTTTATATACTGCAAAATTAATAAATAGGATTCACATGAAAATTATGCGTACTTTTTAGCGATAAATTAAAATTCTTCTTAAATATATAAAAAATCATTTGGAAGCTGGAATTATTCTCTAAATAATTTCCCAAAGTGATGAGCCTTAAGTTTCCAAATAATTATTTTCTATATCTTGTCTCTTTTTCTTATTGTTCATAATTCATGCAAACTTTTTAGCCATAAATAAAACTTCTTCTTACAGATATATAACAAATCATTTGGAAGTTCGAATTATTTTATTCATAATTTTGGGAAATTATTTCTCTATTTTTACTTCCTTTTCGACTGTGAATATACTCCTGGAGCTTGATCGTTTCTCTGCTGAAATATTGAAAACATTGAATGGGATGGGGGGTTAACTCACTGGTTGGTGGTGCTGGTGGTGCGGCTGGCTCCGCGGCTGACTGCTTGGCCAGGGTCTCGCACATCTCGCAGGACTCGGACCAGAGGCGATTGTAGGCATAGGAACATTTGCCGCATGTCCACATCTTGCGGCTGCCGTGCAGCATCATCATCGAATGCGGTTTATTGTCGTTGCGCGCCGCTTGTGGAATGAGCCGATTGCTCGACGGGATCGCTGCCTGCCCGCTGGGAGCTGCCTCATGCGTGCTGGACGAGGATGGTGGGAGAGAGAGAGAGAGAGAGAGAGAGAGAAAAAGTTGATTAGGCGTGGCAAAAACAGAACTCACGCACAATTAAGTGCCATGCCATTAAATGAGAAATCGAAATAAAATTACACAAATTACAGAAAATTACAATTAACAGCGAATAATGCAAAAACAAAAGAAGCGACTGTTTGAGGCTGCTGCTGCTTTTGCTGCTGCTGCAATTGTTAAAAGTTCAAGGAACGAAAAAAAATATGTATTTGTTATCTTCGGCACACCGAAGCCACAAATACGCTTCTGTGAGTCACGATCGATTATCAAGTTCAATTAGAATTTGCGCAGCTGATAAGATGACTGCATACCCTGTAAGTGGGCCCACATGCGGCATAAGCAACTAAAGTACAACTTAACATATTTAACAATTCTTAATACTAATTAAATATAATGCAATCAACAGAACTTTCAATTTATAAAACGATTCTTAAAATTAAATAAGCAATAACCTGCCAATTACTTTCTATTTCCCATAGAGTCACAGTCAAATAACATATTATTTACAAAAATAATTTAATTTTAACAACTTTAAACCGAAGCCAATTATATTCTAAACAATATTTTATGAATAATTAAAAAACATGCTAAAATAAGGTTCGAACCTATGATTGAAACTGTGAACCGATCCACAGTTTACCCCTTTTTTTTGCATCCATTAATTTTTGATAAAGTGTAACATGCCCAAAAAATTACTAAAAAGTAATTGGTAAAATAAAAATTATTTGAGAGAGCCAAAATGAAGCGAACGAGTTTCGGCAACGAATCGATGCGTTTTGGATAGGGTATACAAACAGTCAGTCAAGCGTGGCGCACACAATTAAATGAAATCAAATAAACTCGAAAGCTAAACAAGAAAATTGCAGTCGGGCATAGCCGACTGCGCCACACTCTGTACACAGTATTAAAATGGCGTAAAATTTGTTAAGTTATGCTTGCAAATGTTGGAGTAAATTAATTTTAGCACTTTATCTGAAGTGGGCAATCATAAAATCAAAAACAGAGAAAGAAATTAACAACAACAAATATGATAGAAGTTCTAGTGACAATTGAAATTGCACAGTTTGATTGGGATATATTGACAAAAGCAATTTATATTTTCCTGATATCTTTCACTTCAAAGTTTGATTTGTATAAATAACTATGGCAGTTATATGATAAAGTGATCGATCAATTAGCTAGTTTCCATAGCAGACGGACATGAATATATCTATTGAATATATATATATATATATATTTAGCTTCTGTGAGTCACATTTTCAGACAATCAAATATGCCCTATGTTGTTTGTGAACAGAGCATGAAAATCGTATATACATATATGTATACATATGGAACTATAAATATAGTATATATATATATATATGACTAAGCGCTTTGCAGCCGTAATTAGTAAGCAGCAAATGAGGCACATTGAATTAAAAGCGCAATTCAAAAGAATGTTTAGTTGTTGTTGCTGTTGACGGGTGTCAAATGTCAACAACAACCAGTTGCAGCTGCTGCTGCTGTTGTTGCTGCTGTTGTTGTTGTTGCGTACATTTTGGATTCAGTCGTTTTTCGCGGCCCCTTCCACACCTTGGCGTATATTGAATGCTCGGATGCATTATAAAAATCACTTGATGTGGCAGCAATTGCTGCTGATGCTGTAGTTGCTGCTGCTGCTGTAGTTGCTGCTGCTGCTGTGCTGGACTCTGCATCAATAGTGTTGGCTTCATTGCTGCTGTGCTCGCCTGTTGCCGCCTCGCTGCTGCTCTCAATCACATCAAAGCTGCTGTTGTTGCTGTGATTGCTGTTGTTGTTGCCAGCTGCTGTTGCTGCTGCTGCTGCTGTTGTTGGTGTCTCGTTGTTGAGCTTCTTTTTGTGCAGTTTGTGCTGTTTATTAACCTGCGCATAAATGGGCGCCATGGGCTCCGTTCTGAGCTGTTGCTGCTGCTGTTGTTGTTGTTGTTGCTGCTGTTGCTGTTGCTGCTGTGCTATTGCAACACATTCGTTTTCATATAGCTGCTGATTCAGCTTGTTGCTGCAATTGTTGTTATTGTTGCTGCTGCTGCTGTTGCTGCTGTTGTTGTTGCTGCTGCTGCTGCCGCTGCCGCCGTTGTTTGTGTTGTTATTGTTGCATGTTGTATCACAGTGCTGCATGTTGGCATTACGATTGCTGCCGCTGCCGCTGCCGCTGTTGCTGCTGCGCGTCGCCGGCTCCGACCAATCGTTGACAGCTATAAAAACGCCGTTGCGCGGTATGGTGAACTGTTGCGAGCTGTTGCTGCTGCTGCTGCTGTTGCACACTTGCTGCTGACCACTGATGTTGTTGCTGCTGCTGCTGTTGCTGACCTCCCTTTGTTTGGGCTGCGGCTGTCGCATCGGCTTCGCAGCTGCAGCAGCAACTGTTGCTGCTGCTGCTGCTGGTGTTGCTGCTGCTGCTGTTGCTGCTCCTTTGGCTGATCTCGACAGGGTTGTTATGGTAAAATTATACTTCTTCTTGGCACAGCCGTCGCGCACTCTGTTATTCTGATTCTTGTTGTTGTTGTTCTGCTTGCGGCGACAGAAAGTATCGTTGGCAATCGCAAAACGCGAATTGCTGCAGGCGACGGGCGGCGGCAGGCGATTAACTACTGCATCAGCTGTTGCTGCTGCTGCTGCTGCTGCACCTGCAAAGGATCAACAATTAGCAGGGATCCATTGGATGGTAATAATTATAATGCATATAGGATAGGGTTAACATTCACTTTACAATGCAGTTTTAGTTCATGCTCAATTGCTTGGTATAAAATGTTAACTGCATGGTAAAATTTGCAGTAGCTTTATCCTCATGGTAAAACTTGCCCCATCTGGTACATGGTAAGACTTTCCAATAACTTAATTCTCCTAGTAAAACTTGAATTGATCGGCAATTGTTAAAGCAGTTGAGGTAATTGAATAATTTTACCAAGCAGATAAGACGAGTTTTCCAAGAGGATGGAGCTGATAAGCAAGTTACTGTGAAGCTGAGGCTTATGTCAAAATTTACAATGAAGTTAGGGGAATGGAAGAAATGAACATGTTTTACCAAGCACTTATTGACTAGTTTTTTCAGGCAGTTGAGGTAATTGGCAAATTTTACCAACAGTAAATTTACCAAGAGAATAAACAGATCAGCAAGTTTTACCGTGAAGATGAGGTAATTTACAAATCTTACAATGAAGTTGGGATAATTGGTATATTTTACCAAGCAAATTGAGGAAATTAACGTGTATTACCAAGCACTTGAGTTAACATGAATGTTAATGTTAACATGAATGTTAAATTGAATGTACAGCTTGTAACTTACTGCTTCTGTGCTGTTGCTGCTGTGGTTGCTGCTGTTGTTGTTGTTGTTGATAGTTGAGCGGCGCTTCGAATGGAAGATTGAATATGTCCTTGCTGAGATTGTTCACATAGCAGATGTGACAGCTGCGAACGGAGGCGGCCGCGGTTACCGTTACAGAGGCGCTCTTATCAATGGAATTGCTCAGACTTTGGGTGCGCCGAAAGTGGGCGTAACGCCGCGCCTTCAAATGGCGCCTATTGGAATGTTGCTGATGTAAATGTTGCTCCTCGTGATAATGTGGCTGCTCCTGTCCAGGATCAGCGCAGCTGCCGCAGCCAGAGCTGTTCAGCTCGAGTTGTGATGCGGCTGCGACTGTTGCTGCAGCTGCAGCTGCTGCTGCTGATGCTGATGCTGTTTCTGTGACTGTTGTTGTTGCTGTTGCTGCTGTTGCTCCTTGCTCCTTGTAGATGGGGGCCAGGTAGCTGACGTTGTCGCAGATGACACAGTGCCAGGTGACCGAATTGTTGATCGTGTCGCAGCCGCGACAAATCCAGCGTCGATTCAGCGCCGGATTCGAAAAGTGACGATACAGCTCAATGGAGCTCTTGATATACTTGCGGGTCTCCTCGCAATCGACGCAGTTGGCCGGCAGATTCTGGCTGTTGCGCTGCGGACGCTTCAAGCAGCCGCGCAGCAGCGATTTGTAAACGTGTCCTGGCTGCTGCTGCTGCTGCTGCTGCTGCTGATGTGATTTGCTGTTGTGCTCGGGCCTGCAAACATGGAAAAAACGGGGCTAACACACTGCGAACAAAGAAGGTCAAAAGCGAGCCAGAAACTGAAGCGGGAGCAGGAGTTGAAGCAAAGGTTATTTCAATGTGGCCGCTTTGCCCCGCCCACAGCTTTCCTTTCTCCTATATTTTTTTTTTGCACAATATTATATTTAATATTTTTTTTATTATTTTTATTTTATTCGGGCTTTCTCACTCTGAACGCGCACCTCGCACAGACAAAAGTCGAATCAATAAAATTGTAAACAAAGTTGCCTTTCCTTCGAATCGATTTTACCCAAAAAAAAAAAAAAACAACAAAAAAACAAGAGCGAATTGTGCCGAATTTTGAATACCCTATGCACAGTTTCTGCAGACTTCAACTTGATTTTTGACTTATTATATACCAACTTTATGTTAGTTTTTGGGACGCTCTCAAATTCCAAGTTTGATAAAAATATTTAAAAATACAAAACAAAACTTTTTTTTACCAATCTTAACCAAGTTTGTTAAGAATATTTTTCAAAACAGAAAACTCGTTCATAAAAAAAACTCCCATATGGAAAAATGATTCATAGGACAGCTATATGATATAGTGGTCCGATATTAAAGGAGCATTCCAATACTCCTTATTGCCACATTTGGAGGATGCATTATAATTTTTCGACCGAATTTTTCTATGGGCAGCCTTGTGATATAGTGCTTAATTCCGACCGATTTCACATATGTTCAGCAAAATGGACCTTGTTAAAGTGGGGGACAGACAGACGGACATGGCCATATGGACGCGACTGTTGCAGCCGATCAAGAATATAGACAGGGTCCTTCAAAGGAATATTCAAAGGTATTTTTTTTGGTCAGCTTTATTGTTGTTGTTGCTGCAGTTGCTTCAATTGTTGTTGTTATTGTGTATACACTGTGTATAATACACAAACAGAGAGACACACACACACACACACACACACATACAATTAGATAGAGAGAAAGAGAGAGAACAGGACAAGCACGCACGCACTCAGAAAGAAACACACACACACACACACACAGGCACTGACACTTATGCACTTTGGTTATATTTGTTGTAACGGTAAAAACGTTAGCTGGAGCTTTTTGCACACGCACACAAGTGCATGCACATGTCTGCATAAATGTATGTATGTGTGTGTATATGCATTTGTATGCATGTATGTACATTCTCACCTGGTCACAGCTTTATGCTTATCAACAATTGTCGTGGCGACCTCCTCATCACACTCCGCTACCCCTCCTGCCTGTGCGCTGCGTCGCTGCTGCTGCTGCTGCTGTTGTTGTTGTTGCTGCTGCTGCTGATGTATCCAAGTGCTTTGGTGCCGCGACGGCTGGGATTGGGCCTGTGACGTCGTCGTCGTCGTCGTCGTCTGTTGTTGGTACAATGTTGCGGTAGGACTGGGGAATACCTTGCGAACGGTGCCACAATTGAAGCATTTGAGCGATTCGGTCGGATTGATGGTGTTGCATTTGGTGCACGACCATTGCAGCACCGATGAGATTGTGCCCATGTTGCAAATTCGGCTATCAATTCATATGAGAATTCCACATTCGACAATTCCGCACAATTCACGACAATATGCTGTATGTGATGCGAGCGAGACAGAGTGTAGATGTGTGTGTGTGTGTGTGTGTGTGTGTGATAGAAAGAGTGTGTGAGCCTGTCGAAGGGGGAACAGTTAACTGTTTGGTGGAAGGAAGAGTTTACAATTCACAGCCAGCCGTTGTTAATTGCATTTAACAAAGTCACGCCGCGCGCTGTTTTAATACTTTGAACTGTTGCACCACAACACATATTTCGTACATACATATATATATACATATGCGTATATATATGTATATACATATATTGTGGGCCAACCTTGTTGTAGATACAGATCCTTAAGCAACAATAAGCTAGCGCCAGCCAGCCCCAGCCAGCCCACCAAACCTACTGATGTGCGATAGTTTAGTGACAATTGAGATGGCGCTGCGTGAGTAACTATCGCATGTACATGCTATGAAAAGTAAATGAAAATGCTATTCACTCCCCAAGACATCGTATGCATACTCGCTTATAAATGAAGAGGAAACTTTGTAAAAGTTTTTCCAGCTGAAATGGCGTCGTATCTTCCTGCTCGTGTTGAGTTACTTGCAACAACAGCTGTCTATTTAAATGTTGTCCATCTCCAAGTTTCGATTGAGTGTGACCATATAATACAAAAATAGATACTGCATTGAATAAAAACGATATGCCGAGAAATATATTTTAAAATAATCCTAATATTGATATTGGGCACAAGAACCAAGGAATATGCATACACAAATTCTATTTACCAAAAACATGAATGAAGCTCAAATTAAAATCATGTATTACCTATTAAGCGAATATACATTTAATAATTTGCTTAACTTTTTGTTTAATTAGTGCTCGCATTTGCAATTTAAAAGGAATACTGCTAAAGTATCGATACCATCGTAACAGTAATCGTAAAAATACCGAATATCGATATATACACCCCGCGTGCAAAAGTCGTGGCCTAAACGTGTTTTGATTAGAATCAAAACTGTTTAGAAACAGTGTTTTTTTTTTTAACAACAGCGAAATGCAAAAACAACGACCCAAGGGTCCAGGCAAGCCGGGCCAACGCCCGCCCAACAAGCCAAATCGACAGCACAAACAGAATCGCGGCAAGGAGCTGTCACAATCGAAACTGGCCGCAACCGATACGGAAATCCAGGAGCTGCGTGCCAAATACGCGTCCATCGATCCCAGCGAGATCAAAACATTTGCCAACTTTCCGCTCTCACAGAAGACCCAGAAGGCGCTGAAGGAGTTCAAGTACACAACGCCCACAGAAGTGCAGCGCCAGAGCATCGGACCGGCGCTGCAGGGCAAGGATGTCCTCGGTGCGGCGATAACGGGCAGCGGCAAGACGTTGGCCTTCCTCATCCCGGTAAGTAACGCCGGCATAGTTGTGGCAAGCCAGCGTATTAAATGTGCCGTTGCATACCTCGCAGGTCCTGGAGCACTTGTATGTGAACAAGTGGTCACGTTCGGATGGCGTAGGCGCCATCATAATCTCGCCAACACGGGAGCTCGCCTACCAGATCTTCGAGACCCTCAAGAGGGTGGGCAAACATCATGACTTCTCGGCGGGCCTGATCATCGGCGGCAAGAATCTCAAGTTTGAGCGCACCCGGATGGATCAGTGCAACATACTGATCTGTACGCCGGGTCGTCTGCTGCAGCACATGGACGAGAATCCGCTGTTCAATACGAGCACGATGGAGCTGTTGGTGCTGGACGAGGCCGATCGCTGTCTGGACATGGGCTTCCAGAAGACTCTGAATTCGATCATTGAGAACTTTCCGCCGGATCGGCAAACATTGCTCTTCTCGGCCACGCAGACGAATTCACTGGAAGATCTGGCCCGTCTCAATCTGAAGGAGCCCGTTTACGTGGGCTATGGCGCAGCGGCCAAAGCGGCATCAACATCGACGTCCGCCGTTTTGGCCGTGCCGGAGCTGCTGCAGCAGAGCTATGTGGTGCTGCCCCTGGAGGAGAAGATCACCATGCTGTGGTCGTTCATCAAGAACCATCTGAAGCAGAAGATCATCGTGTTCGTCGCCAGCTGCAAACAGGCCAAATATCTGTACGAGATCTTTTGCAAGCTACGTCCGGGAGTCGGCCTGCTCGCGCTCTACGGCACTCTGCATCAGGATCGCCGCATTGCCATCTACGAGGATTTTCTGCGCAAGAGCCACGTGGTCATGTTCGCGACGGACGTGGCGTCGCGCGGCCTCGACTTCCCCGCCGTCAACTGGGTGCTGCAGCTCGACTGTCCCGAGGATGTCGCCCAGTATATCCACCGGGCGGGTCGCTCGGCGCGCAACAAATCCCGCGGCGAGTGCCTCCTGGTGCTGACGCCCACCGAGGAGGAGCACATGATAAGTGCGCTGCACGAGCAGCTGAACGTGGACATACGCCACGTTCAAATCGATCCCAAGAAGCTCTTCTCGCCACGCATCAAAATCGAGGCGTTTCTCGCCCAGTTCCCGGAGCTGCGCGCCTCCGCCCAGCGCGCCTTTCTCGCCTACCTAAAGTCCGTCTTCCTGATGCGCAACAAGCGGCTGTTCAATGTGCTCAGCCTCGACCTGGATGCGTATGCCCAGTCGCTGGGGTTGGCGGTGACGCCGCGCGTGCCCTTCATCGAGAAGTTCAAGTGGCGACAAAAGCAACAGCAGCAGCAGCAGGAGCAGGAGCCGGAGCAGAAGGATGAAAAGCAGCCAACGAGAGGCTTTGGTGGCGAGCAGGAGGAGGAGGAGGAGGAAGAGGATGAGGATGAGGATGATTTCATAAAGATCAAGCGGCGCGATCATGACGTAGAAGGCGGACCCGTCCACTTGGACCAGGAGCAGCAGCCAGCAGAAGAGGACGAAGAGGAGGCGGCACTCGTTGTGCCCAAACGGGAGAAGCTGGTGACCAAAGCGGCGCTGGCCAAGAAGGCGCTCAAAAAGAACCTGCAGGTGAATTCGAAGCTCCGATTCGATGAGGATGGCCAAACGCTGGCCGATGAGCGCAACCAAATGCGAGCGCTGGCCACCAGCGAGCAGAAGCAAAAGGACGACGATGGCGGCATCAATCTAATGCTGTCCAAGGCGCTGCTCAACGAGGAGGATCAGTACGACAAGCAGCGTTTCCGCGAGCTGGTCAAGAAACGGCACAAGCTGCAGCGCGAGAAGCTGCGCAAAAAGGCCGAACAACAGGAGAGCGAGGACGAGGAAAAGGAGGATCAGGAGCAGGAGCAGGATGAAATGGAAAGTGAGAGTGAGCAGTCTGTGGATTTATCCTGGCTGCCAGATCCCGATAAGCTGTACAAGAAGCGACCCAATGAGCAGGATGATGATGAGGATGAGGATGGGGATGAGGATGGGGATCAGGATGAGGAGCCTGCGTATAAAAAGTCCAAAATAACAGACAGACTAACGCTGCTGGACACGGAGGCCATAGCGGCCAATTTGCTCGCCAGCTAGAAATTAGAAACTAAACGTAGATTCAAATGTTTTAAATAAAAACATCAAAATGTAAATGCTTCACAAATATTTGGAAAATGCCCACAAATTTTTTATTTTTATTTTCTTTGTTTTTTTTTTTTGTTTTTTGCACACCATAGCCTGACATATAGCTGCGTACACACACACACACACACAAATATATATATATTTATAAACATATATATATATATATGCCTGAGAGGGCGGCTGTTTAGGGGGGAGGGAGGGAGCGGCGCTTGGCTGTATTCAGGATTTTTTTTTGGGGGGCGGGGCATAAAATTTGCTTTTAAAAATATTACACATCACGTCGAATTACATTTTTTTTGTTTTGTTTTGTTTTTTTGAGACATATTTTTGCATTTTGTTTCGTTTTTTAGCGTATATAAATAAATGCATACGCATATATACCGTTAATCCTGCGTACATATATATATGCATATACATTCGTGTACAAATAATGCAATAGACACACATCTATACAAATTATACTATATATTGGTTATTCGTTTTTGTTTTTTGTTGCTGTTTCTCATTCTCTTCTCTCTGTGTTGTTTTGCGCACATTTTGGTTTTTAAAAATTTTTTGTCGTTTCGTTTTCATTTTTCAGAAGTTTGAGGTCCGTTCAGACACAAGATACACAATTATATAATTAAGTTTATAAAAAATTAATGCTCAATTACAAGAAATAACACTTACGCTTATGTTGCCTACAATTTTTTTTTCTTATTTATTTATTTTTTTTTTAAATTTTGTTCTTATTATTTTTGTTTTAGCTTGTTTTAGTTAAAATACATATATATATACATACACGAATATATAAGTGTATATATATGTATATATATATGTATAAAAGTTGTATATATATGTATTTTTAATGCCTTTTTCGTTTGTTTTGTTTTTCTTTTTCATATGTAGAGTAGAGCACACATTTATAATAGCTGAGAGCTAGAGACAAAGTTTTCTTCATTTTGTTTTTAAATATTATTTTTTGTTTGCTTGCAATATTGATCCTGTGTGAGGGGGGGAGGGGTTGGGGGGGTAGGGTCGGGTGTACAATATAATTAGCGCTAATACTTAATACATTTCATCTTTTAGACACAATTCTATATATATATATGTATATATATTTAAAGTTTCTTATATAAATACACATAGAAGAACAAGCACACTCACGCACACACTCTCACACACTCACTCCAACACACTATCATACACATACAAAGAGATTCACATTTAGTAGCTGGAAATTGGTTTTTACTCGTATTTTTTTTTTTGCTTTATAATCTTAATTTTTCTTTTGTTTTTTTGCAAGTTGCCTCTGCTTCTTCTGCTTCTAATTAGACATATGTATATATATATATAAATTTAGCATACATGCACATATATATATATATATATATATATGTATATCATTCGTAATGCATTAGTTTAGTTTTTTTTTTTTTTTGTTTTAACATACATTTTAACATACAATACACAATTAATAAATTTGTTTAACTTTGCGCCCCACACTGCCCCCAAAATCGTCAGCAATATATGCACATATATATATATACATACATATAGATGCGTCCATCTTTTGGGTCTCTATAAATGGGGACGCAAAACCCTATGCGTTTACATATATCACGAAAACACAACAAAGCCATTAATACAAAATATAATATGTATATATATATCTGTACACACATACACATACGTATATAGATATACATATACACATATAAAAAAATAAATATACCCTACTTAACTAATTGGTTTGTTTTTATACTTTTTTTGCAATACCAAATACTTTACAGACACACATGCAAATATACATATAAATGTTGTATATATATATGCATATACATGTGCGTGATACACACACATCTATATACACACACATATAAATTTATATATATATATATATGTATAAATTGGAGTATATATATATGTATATATGCCTTCTCATACTGTTGCGTTTACAAAATGTGACGACAATTAACGAGACATTCTGTGTCCGTCCGTCCGTTTTTTTTTCGATTACATTTATCTTCTTCTTACTCTCTTCTGTTTTAGTTGATCTTGGAATCGATCGATGGGTTCTTTTAATGCCTACCTATGTATATATGTTTGCCTGCCTGTTTTCTGTTTTCTCTTTCAGCCGTTGTCATCATCAACATCATCATCTGCTATCTCTTTTCGTTTCGTTTTGTCGTCTCTATCTAACTGGCCTAAACCATAACAAAAGCATCTTTGCCGCAAAATAGATATGGAAATTGATCGATCATCGTCTGAACAATATCCTCCAGATATGGCCGCAGCTGCTCAAAGTGTCCCATATCCGTAAAATCAATGGGTATCAATGTGGGCCACCAGCAAATGGCCAAATTCTTGCTATCCATGCTGTTCAGCTTCGAGTTGTCCGAGACGCTAAATGAACAGAGGAGAAATCTATTAATTACAGTACTACAAATTAAATTCAATTAAAAAAGAATCAAAAATTCAAAGATTTTTAAAAATTTGTTGGAATTTGATCCCATACAAGATACGATTAGTTGTTAAGTTAATATAAATTACAATAAATTCTAAGTTAATATTAGGACATAATCAGGGACCACTTACTGCACAAAGTGCTGGAATATGTATTTGAGTATGGCAAAATTGATGGGTGGTAGTTTCTGTAGCAATGATTTTAAAGCTATCAAACGGCAGCTTCGATCGGTTTTCACCTCGACGTTCAGTTTGGACGAGCCGACGCCGCGGGAGCCTAACCAAAAAATATATAAACAATAAATGTAAATGTTCATAAATGAAAACAATAGTCAAGGGACTAACCGGCAATCTCCTCCAGCTCCTTGATGATATCCTTGCTGAAGAGCGGCGGCAAGCGTTTCGAGAAGAAGTCCTTAAGCGCGGTGGCCACCGCATTCACCGGAATGTCGAGCACATCAATAATGGTATTGGTGTCTATAAATAAACAAATAAATATATGCATAAATATGCATATTTATTTGATTTCTTCGATTGTTTCTCACCCTCTTCGAAACGCTGAAAGAGCATATCGACATGGGCTCTGCTGCCGGGCACACGGTAGATGCCCTCCGAATCGAGGCCCTCCTTCTCGATGAACTCGACGCACTTGATCAGGAAGATGGGTATCTCGTCCTTGTCGGAGGTGATCATTAGCTTGCCGAATTGCGCCTCTGTTGTCTCGGTTAGGCCCTTGGCGTTCTGTTTGAGCTTGCGCTTGAGCTTCTTCTCCTGCTCCTTCTCCTTCTCCTGCAGTTTGCGCAATCGTGCCGTCTCCTCCTTGATGCGACGCTTCTCCAGCTTCTCAAAGTCCTTCAAGCATTTGGCATTCATATTGTACTCCGGCAAGTTCTCGGCGCCAAATATGCCCGCTGCCGTCAGCTCCGGCACCATTGAGTACTAGATTTTATTTCAATAATATTAATAATGAATGATTATATGATTATATAGACTCACCTCTGGCGACTTGTCGCTCTTCATGAACTCCGGCACACCGCCAGCCTCAGCTTTTTCTAATAAAAATACAAAGATTTCAGATTTAAAAACCAAATACGTTTTGTAACATCTGTTAAAGCGACATACTGTTAAGTTGCCAATGTTAATGTTAACATGTGCATATGTTAAATGTTAAGATTAATATATGTTAAATTTTAATATTTTAAAAAGTCATGGAATATATTAAATGTAAAATATTTAGAATGTTAATGTTAATACTAAATATGTGATTGAACACTTAATGTTAAAGATGCATGTTTTACTTAACATATATTTTCAATATATAATTGTTAGAAAGAATATATTAAATGCGAAATATTAAGAATATCAAATTCAAGTTTAAACACATAATCGCCTTTAAATTATGTAATATCACATTTAAAAATAATTTCTCCACCATAATTAACAGAATTATTAGTATGTTAAAAAAAAGGAACATAAAAGAGACAGAAGTTTAACATGGACTAAAAACTGTTAGTGAAAGTGCGCTTTAGCTATGTTAAATGCTTTTTAAGAGAAAACGAGAGTTCCTGAGCTGGTTAAAAATATTGAAAAAAAAAGGATATTTCTATATCATAAAAAAAACTAAACATAAAAGAGAACCAAAAAATAAAAAATCACGACACATACTTTTCTCACCTGCGGCTGCAACAGCGGCCATGCGCTGATAGTGCAACGGTATTTCCGGTGGACTAACGTAGGCGCCGAACGGCGGCACCCTTGGCGTCTGCACTGGTATGGCTACCTTCTTCTTCTTGTTCTTCTTGGTGGTGGCCGCCTTCTTGTTGGCCTTGTAGTAGGCGTTCTGCTGGCGCACGCGACGCTCCGTGGAACTGGCGCAGCTATCCGACTCGGTGCAGTCTGAAAAATAGTTTACTATGTTAACTAACAGCTGTTAAGTTTTTGCTTCTGGCAGAACAATGTTTCAATGTTACATGGGGGAAAATTTGGAATCGATCAATGAACTCAGTTTTAGACAAATCTTCTTTCCGAAAAGCATTCAATGTATTCACGTTTTCAACGAGTTTTTTAAAACTTAAAGAAAATACGAAAAAGAATTAAAGTAAAATAAATACAAGAATACTCAGTACATGACAAAAGCAGAAAGTTCCTTTTAGATATTTAGGCCAGATTTGTCGCTATAAACTAGGGAAAGAGATCCTACTTGATTTACACTCCCAGTATTAAGAGTCTTGTGAGTCACATAAAAGCTACCCTACAAAGTTTCGAACTCTCAATCAATCAATCAGTTTGACGGATCACACACCTTCGTTTTCATAGATTTGCTCGTATTCGGCCAACTCCTCAGAGTCCTCGTCCTCGCCATCGAGCTGGGCATGATCATATCGCTTGGCGTCCTTCTCACCTGGCTCCACACAGCCGGCCAAATAGGAGTCACCCATGCTGCCGCTGCCGCTGCCGCTGCCACTGCCGGTGGTGAAGTTCATCTTGGCGACGGCATCGCTAACCATTTGAAAGTTCTTCATGTTCAGCTTGCCCGGTTGCTGTGTGGGTAGCGTGAAAGTTGAGGAGCTCATGGGACAGTTTCGACTGGGCGCCTCACCCACCTTCAACGTTTGACTGGGGCCCTTCGGACGGATCTTGTTCAAATTGGAATCAATATGCCGACGTCCGGTTGTGTACGCATGCGTCGAACCGCTAAAATTATTCCAAATGGAATTCTTGTTCGTATTGCGACGCGGATCGTTTTTATCGTCCAGCCATTCTGCAATAAGCGAGAATCGAGAATTATATATATATACATATATATATATATATATATGTACATATAGAGGGGGGAATAATATATATGTATATAGTCTAGACTAGGCTAAATTGGCGAGCCGTGCAGGAGGGGAACGCGGGCAGGGAAAGCAGCACGTTGTTAGAGCTAATAACTAAAATTTTGGTATTGGTATTGGTATTGGTATTGGTATTGGTATTGGTATTGGGACATCGCTAAAGATCGTGCAGGAGAGTTTTCTTGTTTTCAATGTGTTTCAGTTTTAAGGGTGTTCTTAGAGATTTAGTTAGTTAACCTGCATCATGGGTGGCCAATGAATCCTTCGACCCGCTGACATCCGCTGCTTATGAAATGCGTGAGTAGAGTTTCAAAGAAAAGTCAAAGACGAAAAGGAAAAAAGAACAGGAATGAAAGAAAAAAACAAACAACGGCAAGAACAACGAAAATATTATAAAATATAATATATATATATATATATGCATCAAATTTCAATAGTTAGAGCTTGTTTTTCTATATTGCTTATTTTTATATATTTTTTTCTTTGTTTCAGCTAAGTTAGTCAAAAGTTGAAGAAAAAAAAAACTATTAATGAAAAACACAACAAAAAAAATTAAATAAAAATATATACATCTATATTATATATATTTTATTATGTACATATTTTAAAATGTGGCGCATGGAAAACATCAACAAAAAAAAGTCGAGTGTGACCGACCAGCACATACCCTGAACCCAGCTTAAATTACTTCGAAATTAATCTTTAACCAGTTCGAATCGTTTACAAAATAGGCTCGAACCCGTTTACAAAAAATTTGATATTTATTGTTTAATTTATCTAGTGTTGGATTCAAGGTATATATATAACAAGAAAAAAAATCATAGGAGCTAATGATTGATGATGATGGATGGGTTGATATAGATATATAAATGATATATATATATTAAGTATTTGTACAAAGAGAGCGCAGATGAATCGGGGAATATCATGAATATGAGAACAACAAAGATTTACAGTTTACGCTTTGGTTGTAAGATAAAAACCAAAACAAGTAGAAGCACAAATAAAACTAACAAAAGGAACAAAAATAAAATTACTAAGAAAAAAAAACAACAAACAAAAACAAAAACAATTGTTATGCATATACGATTTTCATACGATATAAACGAGTATATAAGAAAATATTCAATTAGTTAGATTACATGTTATTTCTTCCAAACTTGATTCTGAAGCCGAAACGAATTGACTCTTATATGTGCATGTAATGAGCTGATGATCTGGAGGGGCTGGCTCTGGAGGAGTTGTTGGAGGAGGGAATATCTGGAATCCTGTTTGTTTCGGTTTTTTCATTTTTTTTTTTTTTTTTTGTTTAGTATATATAATAATTATTGGTATGCAATAGGCAATGACAACAACGAATACACACACAGAGATAAATCGATAAAAAAAAAAAAAACAATTGTTATGATTAATCATTAATAATATGTAATCATTATAGAGTATTTAAAGAGTATATATGATTTTTACTTAATATATGTGGGGGAGTATTGGTTAATTTTTTTTTTTTTTTTTTGGGTTTAATATTTTTTGCGAGTACATTGAAGGCTTTTCGGCTGGGTTAGGTTATCGATTCAAGCAAATGAATATGATTTAAAACCTCAAATGCATACTATGCCGCATGACTAGACACATACCCTGTAAACAGTAAGCAAAAGCGGCTGGTAGTTGAATATAAAGTAAGCTTTCTTGAACAATTCGCATTCGACACAATTTGCATTATGAGCTAGAAGTTATAACCAGTTGAGAATTACAATGTGAATGTATTTTTAGGAGTTTCTGGTGGTGAAAATCAATAAATGACACTTAAATTCATTAGTTGTTAATTTAAGGGCATTGCAAAACCTTTTTCTTATATAACTTTAAGTTTTTCAAAATTCAAATCTTGATATCAAATATGCATAAAAAATTATTGACTTAATAGTTTACAGGGTATTTTTTCGGTTGATCTGACTCAAGTTTCATAAGGGAAATTGATATTTTTAAAAAGGATCAAACCAGAATTTTTGTGTTTATGCTTTGAAGTATTCAGTTTTGATTGTTTATAAAATCTCCCACTGTCCATGTCAGCCCGTTAGTGTCTTTTACAGGGTATCAGCTTGCATGAAGTCTCATAATGCATGAGTAATGAATGTTCATAGTATATATATAAATATATATATATGTTTATATACATATGCTAACTGATTCGATTCAGTAACGTTATGGAATATTTGATAAATTTTTTTGGTATATATATATATATGGTTTATGGATACATTTGGACTTGAGTATGTTTATTCGAAAGGGTGTCAGTTGAGTTGAAATTGAAATAAATTTTTTGCGACCAGTTGTAAACTTACTTTGATGCAGGTGTTTGGGTTTTTCGTTGTTGTCATCATAGATTTCATCTAGTGATATATCTCTTTCTTCTGTGAAGGTTCAAGAATAAATTAGTATATATTTAAAAAAAAAAAAAACAATATGTATTAAATGCAATCGAATTCACGAACCATTTAATGAGTTTAGAGACCGTGTAGGAAGCATTTCGTAATTCTCACTGCCGGAACCGTCGGTGCCCAGCGTATTGGATAGCATATAGCTCTCGTGTCGCGGCGGCGGGCGTGGCATTTGATTAACCGAATTCTCAAGCGTACCCTCGCCCGAATCTAAAGTAATTGACTCCTCCACATGCAGATTCTCCACCTCGTACTTGTTATCCCAGGCGGTTTTCAGGAATGGATTATAAAAAGCAACTAAAAGTATGACAAAACAAATTAGAAAGATTTTAATTGGAGTTTCTTTTTTTTTTTTTTTTTTTTGGTTTTTGGGTCACGTACACTTGACATATTGATCCGCCGAGAAGGTCATGAAACTGCCCTTATAGCGATCGGCCAATGCATTGCCCTCGGTAATGAGAAACTGACAGATTTCGTTATTGAAGAACGCATTAACACCGCCGCTCTCCGTGACAGCCACGAGCTGCAATGGAATGTTGGCATTCTGGGCGGCCAAAATGCTGTTGAAATCAAACAAATAGAGATTAAATGAGTTTAAGCCAAAGATTTAAATTTATGCCTACTTGAGATTGGCCAGTGAGGAGCGTCGTTTGGCTGAATAGATGTATATATAGCCATGGATTAGCTCATCCCGATACTGATTGGTGCCATGATACGATGACAAAATGAACTCCACACGACGCTTCGCATCCCCAATGAACACATCCACAATGATGCAGTGCTCGTTGGCCTTCACAAGCGTCGATTCGGCAATTAGAGGCTGGACAATGTTCTCGATATCGTACTGATCACCGCAATAGATGCAGACGAGTATCCGGAGATCGGTGTGATTGGACGATGGGTATGGCTCGTAGCTTTTCATTTCGCTGAGCTTGAGCGAGAGTATTACAATGTTGAGTATATCGTAGACATATTTCTGATGGTTTTGCGTGTGATCGATGAAATCGCAGTGGAGCATCTCGGATAGACGCATGCCCTCGCTGCGCAGATATTCGACTTCGTTCTCTTTGAGATCCTGCGGCTGATAGACGAGCACAATGGGCAAATTCTCAAATTTATCCTCCAGCTCCAGATTACAAAGGAGAGTGCGCTCCAAATTATCCTTGAGCGTCTCAAAAGACTGCTGATTCGAGTAGACACAAATGAGACCTGGCCAGGTAAAAGCAAAAAAAAATAATAATTATTTTAATTTTAACTTGTTGAGAATTCGAAATGAAATCGGTTTACTCACCGCTCGAGTAGACATCGATGGCCTTGAAAGCCTCCATATCGCCATTGGCAATGCGATAATTTAGATAATACGTCTGCTTCTCGTATATATACTCGCCCTTGCTGCCCGTACAGATGCGTATATCGTTGAGCAGATCGCTGGCCAGGTGCTCGGAGCCAACGATCAACAGATTCAATGTGCGTTCACTGCCATTTCCGGTTGTCTTCCAGCCGCCGACATTGCCGCCGACGCCGACGCCGACCGTCTTGTGATTGGCCGCCGATTTATCGGAGAGCAGCTCCTCGATCAGATTATCGACACAGTTGTTGAAGAACGGACAATGATCCCGGATCGGACAATGGACGAAACGCAAGTGCTGGACGAGCATAACGCGTCGCTCCTGATCGAGACGATCGAGCATTTTATAGCGCGAATCCTCCTGTATAACGTCCGTTATCTGCCGCACATCCTCCTGTGTGATAATGTCGACGTTCTTGAACTGCAGAAAGTATTGGGCATGCTCCAAAAGTAGCTCAACAAAATTCTGTTTGCTCTTCTCGATAATCTCGTCCTGATGTATATCGTAGATCTGTTGGCAATCGTGCTCCGATAGCGCCTCAAAGCACTCCCTGCCCATGAACAGGACACGCACCTCCGACAACTGTTTGCCGGGCGTCACAAAACCAGATTCCTCCAGCAGCATTTTGAACTGCTGCTTCCAGCTGTAAGGTAAGATTAGGGCATTACAGATCAGTGAGAGAAGAGGAACGCAAATCCGTATTTCATAATTATTGTACAAATATTTTAAATGCATTTTTCAAAGATATATAAAATATTAAAGATTAAATCTATAATTTAGGAACTTTCTCTGGTAATCGATAAGTTATCGATATCGATAAGACGATGTTACTACTAAGAACTTTATCTTTATATATATATATTGATAGTAGTCATCAAGATTGTATACATATATTGAAACATACGGAACTTTCTCTGGTAATCGATAAATTATCGATATCGATAATACGATATTATTACTATGTTGCACGTAAAAACAAAACAGGTAAAAACTTACCCAATGCAATACAATATAAACTCTCAAATAGCTTTGTTCGATTCACGATAAATCGATAAACTTAAAACTTACCCAATTTTCTTTTTGTCCTGCTGCACCGAATTCAAGTAGTTGCGAAATACGGTCTCCGCCTCGTTCGTTTCGAGCACATCGAACGGAATGCGCGCCTCATCCTCGGCCTCGTCCATGTCGAGCAGCTCCGTCCATGTGGCCTGCGGGCACTCAAAGAAGTACTGCTCGAATTCGATGTGATTCTGGAGATAGTTGCGGGCACATTCCCACGCATCATCGTCGCTAATGTTGAGCGCACTGATGTCGGGCAGCAGATACTCCAAAGCGAGTGCGAATTTATCCAAATACTGATGGAGCTTCTTGTTCAGATGATCGTCGCGGAGCTTCTTCATGTGGCGACGGAATAGCTTCTGGCCGGCCTCGTGTCCGAATATGTTGAGGAACTCGTTCCATTCGCGATACTGCGACAGCATCTTGGAGCCCTGCGTCCACAATATGTGATAATCGGTGATTTGGTTGCGAATCAGCCGGGTGACAGCCTCCGATCTGATGTCGAGCAGTTCCTTGCGCGATTTGGCCGATTCCTGATACGAGATGATCTTCACCCGGTTCTTGACCTTGTCAATCATCTGGGCGAGCATCAGGAATGCCAAATCGATATTGATGCTCTCGTGCGCGGATGTCTCGATCAGCTGCACGGTGCTCTTGTAATCCTTGCGCTGGCTAATCTTCTCCGCCTCGCGCACATACAGCTCGTAGGCATCATCGTTCTTGGTGGTCACCAGCACCAGGGGCTTCTTGTTCTTCAATATATTGGCGATAGCATTCTGGACAAATTCCACCTGCTTCTCAACGCTGCGATTTGGCACCGGACTCACATCGAACACAACCACAAAGCCATCGATACTGAGGCGGCCATCGGGCATCACCTTCTGTTCGTACTCCTTCTCGATGCCCAACTGATTCTTGCATATATACATTAGCTTCTCGGCGGAGAACACTTTGGTGGCGGTGCATCGCTTCAGATACGGATCCATTTTGCCCACCTTAAACGCCTGGAATGTGGAGTCATCCATGAACTCCGTTTGCTCGATGATATTGAAATTGTATTCAACACCCTCGTCGGTTGTTTTGCGCACCTCGCCCCAGTACAGAAAGTGATCATTGTTCACAATCCGACCGCTGAAATCGCTCTGACTGAGCACTGATATGTGATCTATAAAGTAATCGTCGGCCATTGGCCGCATAAATCTGTTGCACAGGCATGATTTGCCAACGCCGACCTGGCCGCGATCCTTTTCGGTCCCGGATAGTCCAATGACCGAAATGTTGAATTGACGCATCTTGTTGTACCTGGGGAAAAACGAAATGGGTTAAGTATTCGGTAAGTTAGGAAGAATATTGGAAGGATATCATCACGAACGAACTGATAGATAATACAGTTCCTTCCTACAGTGTTTATGAATTGTGATTGATATGCCCTCGTTATTATTGCTGATTTCACTGATCAAACATTTTTTTTATTTATTTTTGTTTATATTGTTGTTTTGTGTATATATCGCTATAATTTTGTGTATGCTCTAAAATATGAACTCCAATATTTTTATATAAAGTCGCATAGTTTCTTGTACTCAATATTAATTATAGGAAACTACTTCCTAGGAAACTACTTCCTATTCAGCCCGACTTTTTTTTTTATTATTACAAACAGAAGGACGCTGAATGATGCTGGGAATCAGAACTGGGGGAGAGTTTTCCAACTAACGTCTATAGTTCCTCAAATTCTCCGAATGTGATAAACATGTACATATTTCAACTGGTAAAGAATTTAACCATATTTATCAATATAAAAAAACAATTAGAGAATTTCATATTTCAATTTTCCATATGACCGAGTTCCTGGGAGTGTCCTTTAAGTTAAATAAGTTCTTATCAATATTTCCAAAAACTATAATTTTAAAGTTTCTAGGGTTCCCAATTCAATTAAGAGCATTGTTTTCTCACTAATCATTTAGTATAAAAAAGGTATAAAAAAGGAGAAAATGTTTTAAGAACAACAACAGAAAACCGCAACAACAACAACGATGTCGCAGTTGTGACTTGGGCCGCACTGGGATACATCCACGGCCGGACACATCTCCCACGCTGAGAGCAGAGAGCCTGCGCTGAGCGTACACACACAGCCGGCGCAGCCAAATGCAAATTACCACCTGCCCCCCACACACACACACACACACAAACAGACACACACACACACACCAGCACATCAAAGACCACTTATAACATTTACACACTTTCCAATTGGAACTTTTGTTTCAAAATGCTTTACAACACTAATACACACGCACGCGTACCTTTTAATTTAACAACATAATTTTTTATAATTTGTTATGTTTTACGATGCTTTTTCTTTTTCTTTTTTTTTTTTTGGATACTTGCAAAGTGTCTGCAACAAATTGAAAATCCTTTTGTGCCTGCTGCGGCTGCTGCGACAAACGCAACTAAGCTGGAAACAGAGAGCACAACTGACCAGAGCGCTTGAATGAGCGAAAGAGCGCGTGTGTGCGTGCGTGCAAGTGCGAGTGAGCGCGCGCGCACACGATTGTGAGAGAGCAAAAGCGCAGAGGGCAGCAAAAAAATAAAACGTGAGAGCGAGTCACTTTTCAGTTATGTCAAAATGTGGGTGGCGTTTTGTTGTTGTTGTGGTTGCCGCTGCTGCCGCTTATTGTTGTTGTTGTTGTGTTACTCGTATGCCCTGTGCATTTCGGTTGCCTGTTATCCTGCTCTTTTTCGACTGGCTCCGCCAACAACACAACACATTTGCAGCAGCAGCAAGCGCGCGCTCTCTGACTATGTGAATGAAAATCCTACAATCCAATTGCAGCTGTATGTGTGCTTGTGTGTGTGGGTGTGTACTTCAATAAAAGCAACAACACTCGAACTTTAATTGAGCTTTTCCGGCTATACAAGAATTACGCAAATATGCGGCACAGTCGTGCTGCGGCTGCTGGTGCGTTCCAACTATAGAGTTGCCACCTTTTCGCAAACCCATCTGCAAATGCAACGGCAAGTGCAGCGCACGCAGAATCTCAATGTACCAGAGATGTGTGTATGTGTATGTGTTAGTGTGTTGGCTAAGGTTCCCAGCAACAGATTTCCTGTACAATGTGTGTACATTCCCGGGCTGCACAACAACAACAACAACAACAACAATAACAAAAGCAACAACTACGATAACGACAACGACGACCCTTGTACAAAACTCTCTCTTCCTCACTCTCTCTCTTTCTGTTTTGTTGTTGTTGTCTCAATTGTCTTGGGCAAAGGCGATTTGAAAAGAGCGTCTAGCGGCGAGGGCGGTGACGATGTTGTGTTGTTGTGTGAGAGCATAGGTGTGGGAGGGGGGAAGGGAAAGTACGCTGCATGTGCAGCGAATGTTTAATGGCTCCCATTTTAACGAAACTTCATTGAGTTTTAGCCCAGTTGTAGGGGCCAGAGGGGCCGAAACTGTGATTACCTGCAGTTGCGCACAAAGCAGCGGCCGATTGGGCAGCAAAAAGTAACGAGCAATATAGCTTGCGCAGCGATTCCGATTCCGAATCCGCTTTCGATTCCCGTTGTGTTCGTTTATCTTTCTTTGACTTTGGTTTTGGTTCATGCATGTGCATGTGGATGCTGCGAATGGCAAAAGTCAGCTTCTAATATGCTCCTTTTTGGCAGCAACAGCATCCACCAAACATACACACTCACACACAACCACACACACACATACACATACAGAACACGCACGGATAATGCTGAAGAAAGAGACACAGATTTTTATTTCAGTTTATAAGCACTGCAATTAGGCGCACTAACAACAAATGCAACAAATTGGTGTTGTTCACTTATTTGCTTTAATTATTTTCCAACCAGCCACAGCAGCTATACAAAACACACACAAACTTATAGACACTCACATACACGCGCGCAGACCAAGAGAGCGAGCGTGTATACAACAAGACAATTACGAATCAGCATCGTAAAATACAATAAAACGAAATGAAAAAATAGTGAAGCGCACACAGAGAGAGAAAGAAAACTTCCGAAGCAAGTGAAAAATGTTGAGGCGAATTGTGTTCACATCCTGTATTAAACCATATAAAAATGTACTCACAATTATTGCACTTGCACAGCTCCAATGCGTTTACGAAACGTTATAAAAATTAAGAAAATACTATTTTTTATATATCCCTCATCCGAGCTTCAATCTGCAAAACAATCTGAGCTACAAATACAATCGATGGCAACTAAACGATACTATCGCTATGCGCCTGTCTTTTATCATTTGTGTTGACCATCGATGACTTCAAAACAAACCATCGATATTTAGAGTTGGATTTGCGCACTCACGATATAATTGCCATTTACCATTTGCGCTGTCCCTCAAACTATCGATATTTACAGTTGGATTTGCGCAACAGTTGCAACACTAGTAAAAGTGGCTCAAAGAGCAATGGTGAAATTTAAAAACAGCATTTTAAATTCAAATATTAGCAGTATGTATATATAACTTGAGCAGATTTTTATATCCTTATAAGGGAAATATATCTGCGTATAAAAACTATGTAAAATGAGTATTGCAATGTTTTCTGCAGAAATCCAGATGTGCATAACATTATAACTGTAAACCGAACCAAGTTTTTGAAACTCCCAAACGGGCGTATTAGTTAATTGCTTGTGCTCAAATATTTATTGTTGCTTACGCATTTTTGTTTATTAATTATAAATACATTTAATAAAAAAAAAAAAAAAAACGAAAAATAGGAAACCTAAATAATATAACGCTTAGACGATGTACAAAGAAAGAATAATGATTTCGTGCTGTTGCCGTGGCTGCAATATGTCCCAACTTGCTGCGCCTAGCACTTGCGCTTGGGCGTGCGCCGCTTGACGCCGCAATTGTCCACCTTCTTGCTGCCCTTGGCTATGGCCAGCAGCTTGACCAGCTTCTTGTGCGAGTCGCCAACGATCCAGCCGTGCTTTTGATACTGCTCGCTATCATCAAAGTGCTGCTGTTTGGCTGGCAGCAACTGTTGCTGCTGCTGCTGCTGTTGCTGCAGCTCGCTTATGGCCAGTTGCGCCTCCGCTTCAGCCGCCTCGGCATCCGGATTGATGCGCCCAAACTCATCGTCGCTGGAGCTGCTCCAGTAATAAAGCTGCTTCTCGCTCGCCGGTCGCTTCCTGCGCGCCGGCGATTGTCGATTCGTCTGCGATTTGCGTTTGGCCTTCAGGTTTTTGTTGCTGCTGCTGCTGTTGTTGTTATTATTGTTATTATTATTATTGTTGTTGTTGTTGTTGTTATTATTATTATTATTGTTATTGTTGTTGTTGGTGGTAGTTGGTGTTGCCGCTGTTAATGTTGCTGCTGCTCTGCTATTGTTGCTGCTGCTGCGTTGCTTTTGCTTGGCATTAACGCTGCTGCTGCCAGCTGGCTTCTCCTTCTCCTTATCCTTCTCCTCCTGCTGCGGCTGCTCCTCTGCAACTTCTACAGGGTGCTGCTTGCGACAGCTGCGCATTCGCGTTGCTGTTGCTGTTGCTGCTGCTGTTGCTGTTGCTGCTGTCTGCTGCTGCTGCTTGCCGCGCTTGCTGCTGCTGCCTGTTGCCGTCCGTCCCTTGGCCGTCGCCGTCTTCGCCGCGGGCTTCGCACGCGTCGCCTTTGTTGCTGCTGCTGCTGCTGCTGTCGTCGTCTGCTGTTGTTGTCGCGCGCGTTTCGGCGGCTGTTGCTGCTGCGAGGGATTGGGTTGCTGTTCCGGCTCCGGCTCCGGCTCCGGCTCCGGCTCCGTCTTGCGCGCCTTCTGTCTGGCCTTCGGTTCTGGCTTCGGCTGCTCCTCGCTGGTTTTGCGCTTGCGCCGCTGCTCCTGCTGCTCCTTTTGCTCGATCAGCGCAATGATGTCCTTGGTGGACAGGAACTCCTCGTACTCGTCGGAGCTCCACGTCTCCACCAGCTTCTTGGGCCGATTGGTGGCGCAGCGTCGCTTCGACTTGCGCTGCCCCTCATCGATCAGCTGCTCCAGCTCCTCGGTGCTCATGCCCAGCTCCGTCTGCAGCTTGGACAGATCCTTGCGCGGCGCCGACGTCTTCGTGGCAGCCTTCCGACTGCTGCCCTTAGTCGCCTTCTTGGGCAGCGCACCTGGCGCCGGCATCGCAGCCGGTGGCGCTGGCAACGGCTCCTCCACCGCCGGCAGATCCGTTTGGGTTTGTTGCTGCTGCTGCGATTGCTGCTGCTGCGGTTGTTGCTGCAGCGGTTTGGCGGCGCCGCGCAGCTCATCGAAGAGCTGATCCAGCTGCGCCTTGTCCTTGGGCGCACTCTTCACGGGCACAGTTGCTGCTGCTCCTGTTGTTGCTGCTGCTGCTGCTGCTGTTGTTGCTGTCGTCGCGTGCTTGAAAATTCGTCCCATTATCAGAGACTTGTTCTCAAAGGTTTTCGCCGTGGCGCGGCTGCTGCTGCTGCTGCTGCGGCTGTGCTGCGACGTTGATGCGGACGAACTGGAGCTGCTTGAGGAGCAGCTGGCAACAGGTTGTTGCTGTTGTGGTTGCTGCTGCTGCTGCTGGGGTTGCTGCTGTTGCAGTTGCTGTTGCTGCTGCTGGTGTTGCTGTTGTGGTTGCTGCGGCTCCCGCTTGACGCTGTCCTCGTCGACATCCTCGCAGCTGAGCGTGCCAAAGTCGTAGTCATCCCGATCCGAGTAGCTGGCCGTGGAGACGCTGTTGTTGTCCTCGGTGAGCAGATTGACGCTCGTCTTCGGCTTCTGGAACGTGATGGGCGCCTTCTCCTCCAAACCAATGTTCTTGAACGGACGCTCCGGTATTATGATCCGTCCGGACACGGTCGGCAGCTGGGCAGCCGTCGCCTTGATCAGGGATGAGCCGTGCATGATCGTCTTGGAGGAGGTGGAGCTCTGTTCGGCAACAGCCGCTGTGCCCGCCGGCAACTGTTGCTGCTGCTGCTGCTGCTGCTGCTGGTGGTCGACAGCAACAGGCGCCAGCAACAGTTGCTGCTGCTGCTGCTGCTGCTGCTGATCATTGGCAGGCAGGTAATCCACGCCTGGGGGCTTCTCGCTGCCCAGCGCTATGTCCGCCAGCTCGGTGAGCTTGCAGACGGCCCGCGCCGACTTGGCCAGATCCATGTCCAGCTGCAGACTCGTCACGCTCGTCTCGTAGCCCTTCATCGCCGCCTTCGTCTTGAACCGGGACGTCGTCATGTTCGTCGCCGTCATCGCCGAGAACTGCGACATGGCCGAGTAGCTCGGCGAGAGTCGATGATGCTGCTGCTGATGCTGATGCTGATTATGATTGTGCTGATGCTGATGGTGATGCTGTTGCTGATTATGATGTTGCTGCTGATGGTGATTGCTGCTGCGGGTACAAAGAGGTAAATTTATGAACTACATTTTTCTCATTCAAAATTTGGATAATTTTAATGTAGGATCAGCCCAGATATCAACCGTGAAAATCAGTTCAGTTTTGACAAAGTTATGCGAGTTTGAATTATGGGAGCTGTGGATCCGAGAACTTTACATGTCAAAATTTTTGTCCATTTTGGCATGATTTTTGACAACAAATTTGACCCCCTCAGAATCGGTTTTGATGTTGTTTTTTATACTTTTTGAGACAAATACAATCGATTAAAAACATAAATTCGAAATTTTAAATTTTGAAAAAATTTTTTTTTCAAAAATTCACAAGGGGGGACCCTTATGATTTTTTCACCAAATATTTAAAAAAAAATTTTTTTTCAATAATGAAAGTATTTTAAATGTAGAATAAATCTAGAGGACAAATCATGAAAAAAATGCCATCAAACATGAAAATCGGTTCAGTTTTGACAAAGTTATGCGAGTTTGAAATATGGGAGCTGTGGATCCGAGAACTTTACATGTCAAAATTTTTGTCCATTTTGGCATGATTTTTGACAAAAAATTCGACCCCCTCAGAATCGGTTTTGATGTTGTTTTTTATACTATTTAAAGCAAATACAATTGATTAAAAACATAAATTCGATATTCTAAATTTTGAAAAAATTTTTTTTTCAAAAATTCACAAGGGGGGACCCTTATGATTTTTTCACCAAATATTTCAAAAAAATTTTATTTTCAATAATGAAAGTATTTTAAATGTAGAATCAATCTCTAAGACAAATCATGAAAAAAATACAAACATGAAAATCGGTTAAGTTTTGACAAAGTTATGCGAGTTTGAAATATGGGAGCTGTGGATCCGCGATCCAAATTTTGGTTATGGTCTATTATGGTCTATTTAGCTTCAAAACTGAAAATTAAAACTAGAAATATGTACTCCTGTTTAATTTGATAAAATCAATAGATTTCCTTGGGTTTAACATATAGATAATTCAAATTTTGTCAGATAGATTACTGATAGCCTTTTTGAAGGTTCCAGACAGTTTTTTTTTTAAGTAAACCGTTAGAAATCCACAATTTTTGAGGGAATCAATGCCAAATTTGCTAGACAGTTTTCTGATAGCTCCCCCAAAGATCGACTCGTATTTAAAGATATGACAAATTAATTTCTGATCATTTCTGAATGAATTTTTCAGTTTCAACTTACGTGGGCGCTGGCGTGGGCGTGGGCGTGGCCACGGGCGGATTACGGAACAGCTGCTGGATGACGGGCTGATGGGAGACAATTGTCGGGGTCGCTGCTGCTGCTGCTGCAGCAGTTGCTGAGGCGGGAATTGATGCAGATGCGGAAACTGTTGCTGCTGCTGCTGCTGGGGCTGGCGGCGGAGATGGCGATGGCGACAGCGGCGTTGGTGGCAGCTCAACTGGCGGGGGCGGAGGGGGCGGCCCTGGTCTGCGTCCGGCGCTGACAATCACAGAGGGAGTTGGAGCGGCTGTCGGACAGCTGGACAGACGCGGCGTTTCGGCGCTCTTGAGAATGTTGCAGCACTCGTAGAAGAGGCGCTCGTCGGGATTGAGATTAAGGCGGGCGGTGCTGTGGGCGGGACTCGAGTGATGTTGCTGCTGCAGCTGCTGCTGCTGCTGATGCTGGTTGTCGTGCAGGCGCAGGCTCTCCTCGGTGATGACATGACTGGCAGCAGCGGGCGGACTGAGCGGCGCAGGCTGAACCTGAACCGGAGCCTGAATCTGAGCCGGAGCCGGAGCCGGAGCCTGAGCTGGCGGCATCAGAACCGAGGCGCGCAGCTGCTGCACGGAGGCAATGGGCAACTGTTGCTGCTCCTCTTGGTGGAGCGCCGCCGGCAGCGGACTCGGCGCATTGCTCTTCGACTGCAGATACTCGAGCTCGGACAGCTTGGAGACGTGCGCCAGGGTCATGTTGTGCTTGGCCAGCGAGTTGGCCGTGAAGAAGCTCTTGGCGCAGAGCGGGCACGCAAACTTGTCGCCGGCGTTGCGGGCGCTCCGCTTTTTGGGGCGACGCGTGAGGAGGACGCTGCGACGTCGTCGCCGACGGCGGCGACCGCCGCGTCCGGAGCGGCCCACGTCCTGCGAGTAGCTGGTGTAGACGCTCAGCTCGTCGTCGAGATCGAGATCCATCAGCTCCGTGTTGGTGTTCTCGTCCGAGTTCTCGTCCGAGTTGAAGTTCGAGTGCTCGTCGTTCAGATTTGGAGCGCTGCGAACGCTCATCGAGGTGGGCGGGCGATAGAATTTGTCCTGATCCTGATCCTGATCCTTGTCCGGATCGAACTCGTCGTGGGTGAACTCAAAGTCCTCCTCGTTGGCGGCGGACATGATCTTCTCGTTGACGTTCTTCGCTATTTCCGTCAGATAATTGTCCTCCTCCTCCAGCTGCTGTGGTTGTTGTTGTTGTTGTTGTTGTTGCTGGCGTTCATGTTGCTGCTGCTGCTGATGTGGATGCTGCTGCTGGTGTATGTTCTTGTTCAGCCGCGGATCGCGACTGTAGGTGGGCACAGCAGCAGCAGCAGCAACTGTTGTTGTTGGCTGTTGCTGCTTCAATTTGAGTTGCTGTTGTTGCTGCTGCTGTTGCTGTTGGCGCTGCTGCTGCTGCTCCTTGGCCGCCGTGCACAGGATGCTGGGCCGTAGAATACAGCTGGCCGCCGGCTGCGCCTTGGCCGCCGCCTCCTTGGCCTCCTTGGCCAGCAGCTGCTTCTCGATGCCAATCGAAAAGGATTCCAGCGAGGATTTCAATGCGCTCATGTTCGTCTCCCCGGCGACGAGGGGCTGCGCCTTGCCACGCCCACGCCGATAGTAGCAGCTCTGACGACGCTTGGGCCGGCCACGCGTCCCAGCAGCTGCTCCCGATCCCGCTCCCGCTCCCGCTCCCGATCCCCCCTCCGGCTCCGCCTTGCTGCGCTTTGACTCGCCAGCAACTGTTGCTGGTTGCTGCTGCTGCTGCTGCTGCTGCTGTTGCTGCAGTGTTGCGCTGCGCTTCGTGCTGGACATGAGCAGCATGCCCGTCAGGAGCAGATCCTCGCTCTTCTCGTACGCCAGATTCTCCAGCTTCTTGAGATTGTCGCGACGCGCGTTGTCAATCTTGAAGCTCTCCAGCAATTGATCGGCAACAATTGCTGCCAGTTCGTTTTTGCGGCGTCGTCGCTGCTTCTTCTTGGCATCCTCTTTGAGCGGCGGCGGCGGCTGCTCGGCAGCAACTTCGGGAATCGGCTCTGGAGCGGGCGTGGACTCGGCAACGGGCTCGGACTCTGAGGTGGCTTTGTTTCTGAGCTTGTGCTTGGATTTCTGCTCCAGCTGCAGTTGCAACTGTTGCTGCTGCTGCTGCTGCTGCTGCTGCTGTTGTTGTTGCTGTTCCAACTCCAGCTGCAGTTTCTGTCGCTGCTCCAGCTCCTCTCGCTGCCTTTGTTGCTCCTGTTCCAGCTGCTGCTGCTGCTGCTGTTCCCGCTTTCTCTCGCGCTTCTCCTCCTGTTCCCGCTTCCGTTCCAACTTCTGTTGCTGCTCCAGTTCCTTTTCCCGTTCCCGTTCCCGCTCCGCTTCCAGTTCCGATTGCGCCAGCTCCGATTGTGCCAGGCTGTGAAAGCCGGAGGAGGTGTTGTTGTTGTTGTGCATGTTGCTGCTGTGCTCCTCCAGCAATGCACTGCAATTGGACTCGGCCACAACAACAACACAAGTTGTTGCTGCTGTTGCTGTTGCTGTTGCTGCTGCTGTTTCTGTTGCTGCTGCTGCTGCTGCTGTTATTGTTGTTGCTGTTGGCGGCGCCACCGATATAACAGACACTGGCATCGCTGGCTTCACAGCAACTGTTGCTGCTGCTGCGGGGACAACAGGTGCTGCTGTTGCTGTTGCCGCTGGCAATTGCGTGCTAGCAACTGTTGGCGTATTTTTCAACGGCTCCGCGGGCCCATTTTGCGGCTGCAGTTGGTGGCACGGCAGCGGCAGCACGGGCGTGGGCGTGGGCGTTGCAGCAACTGTTGCCGGCAACGCGGCCAACAGCAACGCCGAACGGCAATCGATCGTCTTGGAGCGCATGTTGCGCTTCTTTGGCATTAGCTGCTGCTGCTGCTGCTGTTTGAGCAACTGTTGCTGCTGCTGCTGCTGCTGTGGCAGCTCGTCCTCCTCTTGGGGCAGACTGGCCTGCACGGCCAGGATCACCGAGTTGATGGCGTCGTCGATATGGTTGTTGATCACCTCGTCCATTCGCGTCGCGTTCATCTTCTCCTTCTTGAGAGCCAATTCCGCGGCGCGTTTTTTCGCCACACTTTTCGGAGGCGGCGTCGTTGCTGCTGCTGCAGCAGTTGTTGCTGCTGCTGCTGTTGCTGCTGCTGCTGTTGCTGCTGCGAGGGGCAGTGGCAGCACGGGCTGGCGCACCTGCGGTATCTTCAGCAGCTCCAGATTGGAATAGTAGGCGGCTGCTGCCTCCGTGCTGTTGCGCATCAGCGGCAACGGCAACGGCAGCTGCGGCGGCGGCCTCGTCAAACCCAGCGGCAATGGCAGCGTCTCCTGGCCGGGCGGCGGCGATGATTTGCGTGGCGTTTTCTTGGACAGATCCAGCGGCTGCATCTCGTCCAGCTGCAGCAAATTGCGCGCCTCAAAGCCGCAGATCGTTTGACGACGCGCGGGCATTGTTGCTGCGGTGCGCAGCTGCTGCTGCTGCGTTGGCTGTTGCTGCTGTAGATGTCGTGGCTGCTGCTGCTGCTGCTGCTGATGCAGTGCCTCGGCTGGCTTCACATGACTTAGATTCAGCGGCTGCTGCGTCTCCAGCACAAAGTTGCTGGCGGGCACTGGCAAATACAGCGGCAATTTGGGCAGCAGCAATGTTGCTGCTGTTGCTGCTGCTGCTGCTGTGGGCGGTGGCGGCAGCTTGACGGGCACCGGCACTGGCACGGGCACGGGCAGCGGCAGCGGCAACGGCAGCGGCAGCACGGCCAGCGGCAACTGTTGCTGTTGCTGTGGATGTGGATGTTGCTGTGGCAGCTGCTGTTGCTGTTGCTGCTTTAGTTGCTGCTGTTGCTGCTGCTGCTCTACCACAAATGGCTTGCTTGTGGTTGCAACCATTTGCTTGGTGGCTGCCTTGGTGGGCATGGCACGACGCGGCGCCGCCAGCACGGGCACAGGAGCAACACGCACGGGCACGGGCACGGGCAGGGGCAAGGGCGGGGGCGGCGGCAAAGAGACGGGCAGCGGCAGCGGCTGCTTGGGCGGCTCAGCAACAGTTGCTGTTACAGATAATGTTGCTGTTGTTGCTATCGCTGTTGCTGTTGTTGTCGCTGCTGTTGTTGTTGTTGTTGTTGTTGTTGTTGCTGCTGCTTCAGCAGCATCAGCTGTTGTTGTTGTTGTTGTCGGCTTTATAATGCGCCTGGAGATGGCTTTGCGCTTCGGCGTTTTTGGCAGCAACTGTTGCTCGGCGCTCGCTGGCTCGCTGCACGCCAGCAACGGTTGCTCCCGTTCCGCCGGCTGCTGTTCAGTCTTCAACTTCTCCTCCAGCTTGCCGGTGAGCATCGCAATGCAGTCGCTGATGCGCTTGCTGCGCTTCACGGGCTGCTGTTGCTTGGGGCCAGCAACTGTTGCAGCTGTTGCTGTTGCAGGTTTTGTCACGGGCGTTGTTGCTGTGGTAACGGGTGTTGTTGCTGGCGTTGCGGGCGGCGTTGGCATCAGCTGCTGTTGCGAGGCTACACTTGTTGTTGTTGTTGTTGCTGTTGCAGCAACAGTTGTTGTGCTAGCATCAGCAACAGTTGCTGCTGCTGCTGCTGCATTGGCAGTGTTTAATGTTTTTGCAGCTGCAGCTGTTGGCGTCGCATTATCGCTGGCGGGCAGCAACTTCACCTGTTGCTGCTGTTTGCGACGATTGCGTTGCTGTTGCTGCGCGCTGGCAACTGTTGCTGTTGTTGTTGTTGCTGATGTTGTTGCTGTTGCTGTTGCTGCTGGCTTGGCACGCACCAGACGCGAGCGCGTGTTGCGCAGCTGATGATGGTGCAGGTGATGATGATGATGGTGCAGATGATGATGATGATGATGATGATTGTAGAGCTTCTTCGCGCCGCGCGATTGCAGCTTTTTGCTGGGCTTGCCCTGTTTCTTGGAGCGCTTCTTGTTGTCCATCGGGAAGATCTTCTTGCACACGCGCTTCGCCGGCAAATTCTCCAGCATCTTGCGTATGGATTCCGCTGAAACGGAACCGACAGAGACAGCGAGAGAGAGAGAGAGAAAGAGAGAGAGAGAGATTAATTCACATTTCAAACATTTTAAAAAATTAAAAATACTTATTTATTAATTTATTAATACTTATTTACAACTTTGCAATTAGGAAAAACATAACCGAAAGGTTTTCAAAAATCACAAATACACCTTTGGAAAAAAAAAACATGGGTTTGAACCGTGAACCGAACCACTGGAAATTTTTATAATGGTTCACGAACTTTGAAATTAGGGAAACATAATCACAACTTTTTTAAATTGCATTCCGCGCGTTTTCCACTTTTGAGTGCGAACTAATTAAAGTAAACGTTAAAAAAAATAATATAGGTTCGAGCCTTGAGTCGGACCACAGACAATTTTTGAGTTCGTTTACAAAGTGAAAACAGTTTATGGAGTTTGTGGGCATATAACTTGCGATAAGTACTCGTTTATACGAGTTTAATTCAATTAAATTGTCTACGTCTAAGGGGGGGCGTGGCAAATCGATCAAAACTGTATATATTAAACTTAAAGGTACGAAGTGCCAAATTGGTGTATTCTAAATATCTACTTTAGTTTAAAAGTTAAAATTGTTACTAACGACCTCCACGGGGGGCGTGGCAAATATATAAAATAATAATTAAGACAATTTTCGACAGTTTTGAGTTGTGAACGAGTATTGCGCAGTCGTTTACACCCGACTAGGCGACCAGTCATACAAAATACATATATAAAAGATCTGCTAATTTAGCTTCCTTGTTTAGGGAGGCTTCACTGTGGCGCACTCACCATCGCTGGGCCGCTGACGTGGCGGCGTTTTCGTCTTGTTCGAATTGGAATTGGAGCAGTTGGAGCCGCTCTCCTCGGAGCCATCATTCTGGGCCTGGTTCTGTTCCTGGTCCTGCTCCTGGTCCTGGTCCTGCTCCTGATTCTGCGTCTGCTGCTTCTTCACCTTCTTGCTGTTCTTGCGCAGCAGGTGGGCAAAGTGCTTGGCGGGCTTGTTGCACGCCGTGCGTCGCTTCTTGGAGCCGCAATAGTAGCGATACTTGCGCTTCTTGGCCAGCGACCAGACATAGTCCCCCGAGCAGTCCAGCATGTGCCGATAGAGATCCATCAATCCGCTGCACTTGCGTCCACATTTCGTGCAGCTGAAATTGGAGCCATGACTGTGATTCTGACCCTGAATCTGACTGTGGCCGGTTGGCGTCTTCACATCGCTGCTGTCGTTGTCCTCCACAGATGTTGCTGTTGAGTTGTTGTTGCTGCTGCTGCTGCTGCTGCTGCTGCTGTTGCTGGTTGTCGTTGCTGCTGTTGCTGTGGAACAGGGCGAGGCAGAGCTGGCCGCCGAGCAATTCGATGAACTGGATATCGATTCGTCCTCCTCCTGTTTGTGCAGCTGCAATTGTTGCTGCTGCAACTGCAACTGCAACTGCAACTGCAACTGTTGCTGGCCGGCCGCGTAGCGGCCGAGCGCCCGCTTCGGCATGAACAGATGCCGCAGCAGGTTGCCCGCGAGCAGCTCCCGTCCGACGAGCTCGTAGTGCGTCGCATAGATGTGCGAGTGCCGGAAGGTTTTGTGCTCCTCGAGCGCCTTGCGCTGCTCGAACTTGGCGCCGCAGCAGATGCACAGATAGAGGCGTGGCCGCGCCCACTCGCCGCTGAGCACCAAAGTGGTTGTCGTCGTCAGGCGCTGCTGCAACTGTTGCTGCTGCTGCTGTGCGCCGATGTTGCTGCGCGGCTGCAGCTGCAGCAGCGTTAAAAAGCTTTGTTCCGCGAATGCGGGCAGCAATTGTTGCTGTTGCTGCTGCTGCTGCTGCTGCAGTTGCTCGGGCTGCTGCTCCTCCTTGATGATGGCCTGCTCGTTCTGCTCGAGCATTATGTGCGGCAGCAGGCGTCGATCCAGCAGCAGATGCAGCCGCTCCAAATGCTGCTGCTGCTGCAGATGTAGTTGCTCCTCCTCCTGCTGCTGCTGCAGCTCGAGATCGTGCTTCTGGCGCATCGTCAGCTGCGTCCACATGTCCAGCCGGGAGAGATCGCGCAGTCCCAGGAACGGCTGCTTCGGCTTCTTCACCAGCCGCCCGCCCTCGTTGACCACGGTGAACTTCTTCACGTAGTCCCATTTCCACTTCCAGCTGTGCTTCGTGTGCGGCCGCCGCGCCGCCTTCGCCAGCGGGAGGGACTCGCCGGCCGCCTCGCCGAACTGCTCGGCGGTGAGGAGCGTGGGGTAGCCGCTGGCCACAGCGGGCGCCGGCTCGCTCAGCGGCTGCGGGGGGGCGGGGCCGCTGCAGAGGCGGCCGTCGAGGAAATGCTGCAGATTGTGGCGCACATTGAGCACCACATCCTGGTAGAAATTCTCGTCGAACACGTGACTCTGGACTCCGGCTCCGGCTCCGACTCCGACTCCGGCTCCGGCTCCGGGCATGCGGAAGAGCGACTCCTCCGGCGACGCGAGGGCAACTGTTGAGCTAGAGGTGGCGACTGTTGCTGTTGCGACGGCAACTGTTGCTGCAGTTGTTGCAGCAGTTGTTGCTGCTGCTGCTGCGGCTGCGGCGGCTGCTGCTGCTGCTGCCTGACGCTGTGCGGCACGACTGCTGCTGCGCTGCTGCTGCTGCTGCTGCTGCTGCTGCTGCTGCTTGGGCGTGTTGTTGTCCTCCTCCCGGCGGCGATTGCGCTGCCGCTGGCCCGGCAGCCGATTCTGGGTGAGACCCAGGCGAAACAGCACCGGCTCCTCGGCGCCAATCATCGCCGGCAGCGGCTGCGGCAGCTGTTGCTGCTGCTGTTGCCGGTGCGCCGGCAACTGTTGCCGGTGCGCCAGTCGCATGTGGCCGCTCAGCTGGGCGGCGTCGTGGAAACGCAGCTGGCACGGCCGGCAGCCAAAGTATTTGTCCGCATGGCTCGCAACCAGGTGGCCAAAGAGCAGCTCCAGCTGCTGGGCGGGCAAACAAATTGCGGGGGATTTGCTGCTGCTGCTGTTGCTGCTGTTGTTGCTGCTGCTGCTGCTGCTGTTGTTGCTGCAATGCTGACAGCCCGGAAAGTGGTTGCTGCTGCTGCTGCTGCTGTTGTTGTTGTTGATGTTGTTGTTGTTGTGTTGCGTGCCACGATTGCTGCAGCGGCGCTCCTTGCGCTCCGTGTGAAACTTGTCCACATGCTTGGACTGCAGCTTGGTGGACGCGAACTTCTTATCACAGTACAAGCACAAGACTTTGATAAAAGCCGTAGCGGCAAATTCATCAAGTTGTTGTTGCTGCTGCTGCTGCTGCTGTTGCTGTTGCTGCAGCTGCAGCTTTTCGACGAGCCGCGGCAAACGCGCCAAGGGAACGCTGCAGACGAGCGTGGGACGCTCCCGCTCCCGCTCCCGTTCCAGCTCAACTGGTTCCGGCGGCTGCTGCTGCTTGTGCTGCTGTTCCTCTCTGGGCAGGCTGTGGTTTCGTTTTTTGCGCGGCGGCGTTGCCAACTTTTGTGTGGTTGGTCCAATTGGACTGCTGCTGCTGCTGCTTCTATTGTTGTTGTTGTTGCCATTGACCTGCTGCTGCTCCTCGGAGAATTTGAAGCCACGGCGCAGGCCAAAGCGCGACATGGTCTTCATGTGGAAGCCGTTTTTTTTTTGTTTTTTGTTTTGTTATGTCTGAAAGCACACAACAAAAATGTAATTCAAATTTGAACTTTTTCAAAACAAAAAATACCCTGTCTGTGTGCGTGCATGCATGTGTGTGTGTGTGTGTTTCGTGTGTCAGTGTGTCCACAATTGCAGCAGCAAATTTAAAATCAATAAAGAACAAACAATAAGGCAGAAAAAAGCAAATAAGCAAAACTCAAATATTAAAGCCGAACACAACATTTGTTGACGAATGTTCACACCAAGCATTAGAGAAAAAAAAGCTAAGGAAAGAAAAAACAACAACAAAAAATAATAGAAACCAGCATATAAACAAAAACTAAACACATGCACACACTTGTGCACATGCACGCACACATGCATACATACACATGCATATTCATATCTGTGTGTATATGTAAGAGTGTAATGAAAATAATTATACAATAAACATTTTGTACACACTAGTTTTTGCTGCTTATTTGTTGTTATACATTTAGTTTACCCCGCGTTAACTCTTCCGTTTAGCCGCCTTTTGTAGATAAATATATATATATTTTTTTTTTGAAAAAAGTTCTTTTTTTTTATTTGTTGGCCCTTTTGTTTTGCTGCTTGAGCTGCGCCAGTGTTGGGGTTATTTATATTTTTCTTTGAGTTCGTTTGTTAATATTGCACTTGAATTTGTTGTTGATTGAGGCTTCAACAATTCATGGTTTAATTGAAAAATGCACAGCATTTCTTTATTATTATGTACTTGTGTGTATTTTTCCACCCTAACAACTGCGTTAGGAGGTATCTAACGTTTAGCCCAAATCGATGCGTGCGTAGAGTGCAGAGACAGCGGCAGCGGCCGAGGCAGAGACAGAGGCAGAGGGCAGGCACCAACCAGAAGCAGCGTCGGCGACGACGATGACGGCGACAGGACACTGAGAGTTAGAGGTGGTGCACGATTTTTCTCTCTGGCACGAGCGTATGCGGTTTGAAACAGTCCATTTCCATTTCAGTAGCCGCATTAAACATGCTAACCCATTGTATGCGCGCACATTTAATTCACTAATTGTTGCTGTTGTTGGTTTGTTTGTTTGTTTTTCAGCTTTTAACTATTTATTTTCTATATTCTTCACGCACACACGCACACGGCACACACACATATTTGGTTGCTCAAAATAAATGTGTTTTCTTATGAGAAGAATCGAAATCGCCTCAAAAAAAATGGTCGTGTAGCAGTAAAAAAAAACAGTGTGTACACACTGTTGTCAAAAGTGCATAATAATCTGATTGGGTATCGATACCAACTACACAATGCAACAATTATATTTGCAATTTATCTCTTATTTGTTTAATGTAGCAATGATAAAATTCGTGCTTTCTTGAGCTATTTATATATGTGTTGCTTTGTTTGTTTAATTCACATTTCGAACGGCTACAAAGTATCGGTAAGAGAAACGATGATTGGCAACCCTTAAACCATTTATCGATACGTTTGCCCTCACCAGATTGTCAGCTTGTTTTTGACGAGTCATTTGCTTTTCTCGTCTCAATTTTTAAGAATCGGCAGCCAGGCGGAATTAAAACAATAAAACTTGCATTCATTGCACACCACACAACGTAATAAAAACAAAACAACATGGATCTATTTCTGCCCGAACGAGTAAGTTTCTGCGTTGTAGTATTGTTAATCGAATTGAAATTTTCTTACATTTTTTTGTCATCAGGATGAGCTCGATTTGAAGCTAAAGGACGCGCATAGCTCCCTGGACGAACTGGACACAGATGATCTGTATGTGCGCTACAAGGTATGTCCAGGCAGCAGTTGTTTGTAATTGCATTTAATGCTTACAAGCTCTTTTCTGGTTGATAGAAACTGCTGAGAACATTGGAGTTCATTCAGGTGCAGGAGGAGTATATCAAGGATGAACAGCGCAACCTGAAGAAGGAGTATCTGCACGCACAGGAGGAGGTGAAGCGTATACAGTCGGTGCCGCTGGTGATTGGCCAGTTCCTGGAGGCTGTTGATCAGAATACGGGCATTGTTGGCTCCACCACCGGCTCCAATTATTACGTACGCATCCTGTCCACCATCGATCGGGAGCTGCTCAAGCCGTCCGCATCGGTGGCGCTGCACAAGCACAGCAATGCGCTGGTCGATGTCCTACCGCCAGAGGCGGACAGCTCCATATCCATGCTGCAGCCGGATGAGAAGCCGGACGTCAGCTATGTGGACATCGGCGGCATGGACATGCAGAAGCAGGAAATACGCGAGGCCGTCGAGCTGCCGCTCACCCACTTCGAGCTGTACAAACAGATCGGCATCGATCCGCCACGCGGCGTCCTCATGTACGGCCCGCCCGGCTGCGGCAAGACCATGTTGGCCAAGGCGGTGGCCCACCACACGACCGCCTCCTTCATCCGTGTCGTCGGCTCCGAGTTCGTGCAGAAGTATTTGGGCGAGGGGCCGCGCATGGTGCGCGACGTCTTCCGCCTGGCCAAGGAGAACGCGCCGGCCATCATCTTCATCGACGAGATCGATGCGATTGCCACCAAACGGTTCGACGCCCAAACGGGCGCCGATCGCGAGGTGCAGCGCATCCTGCTGGAGCTGCTCAACCAGATGGACGGCTTCGACCAGACGACCAATGTGAAGGTGATCATGGCCACCAACCGGGCCGATACACTGGATCCAGCTCTGCTGCGACCCGGCCGCTTGGATCGCAAAATTGAATTCCCACTGCCCGATCGGCGACAGAAGCGTTTGGTCTTCTCAACGATCACCTCCAAGATGAACCTCAGCGAGGATGTCGATCTCGAGGAGTTCGTTGCACGGCCCGACAAAATCTCCGGCGCCGATATCAATGCCATCTGCCAGGAGGCCGGCATGCATGCGGTGCGCGAGAACCGCTACATTGTCCTGGCCAAGGACTTCGAGAAGGGCTACAAGAACAACATCAAGAAGGACGAACAGGAGCACGAGTTCTACAAATAAACACACTTAGCTTAACACACTTTTCTTCTCGTTTGTAAACACAACTAAAAAATATATATATATGTAAACAAATCTTCACATCTGATGTATGAAGCATTTTTGTAACCCCGGTGCAGGGTATTGGCGAGTCGGGCAGCCCCGACTAGAACGCTCTCTCCTTTCATTTCGTATACAATTTCTTTGAGTGTTCGAAACGACGCAAATTTCACACGAAGTTTGACAGTTGCACTTCGGGAATGGCTCGTGCGCAGCCAACTTAACTCGCCAGCGTGCTGCCAGACTGTTCACATTTTCAACGTTTTGGCAATCTCTTTAAAAAAAACTTGCCGACTTCAAGCTTACATATTTGAAACTCGCATAACTTTGTCAAAACTGAACCGATTTTTATGTTTGATGGCATTTTTTTCATGATTTGTCTTAAAAATTGCTTCTACATTTAAAATACTTGCATTATTGAAAAAAAAAAATTTCCAAATTTTTGGTGAAAAAATCATGTGGTCCCCCCTTGTGAATATTCAAAAAAAAAATTTTTTTTTAATTTAGAATCTCGAATTTATGTTTTTAATCGATTGTATTTGTCTCAAAAAGGATAAAAAACAACATCAAAACCGATTCTGAGAGGGTCAATTTTTTTGCCAAAAATCATGCCAAAATCGACAAAAATTTTGACATGTAAAGTTCTCGGATCCACAGCTCCCATATTGATAGCATTTTTTCATGATTTGACCTTTATATTGTTTCTATATTAAAATATTTGCATAATTAAAAAAAATATATGTTTTTAAAAATTTCCTATTTTCCTTTGGAAGGCCTGAAAAATGTAATGGAAATTCGCTCGTTGAACAAGTGTAAAAAGTGCATTTTAATTGTTAAGCGATTTATGTATAATTATTACATATATAGGAGAAAATTAAAAACAGAATCTAGTGTAGAGCATTAGAGTTAAGTGCTGCGTCCTGGGAGCCGTCACCCGGCCACTTTCCACCTGCGCCCAGCAGGAGTTGGGCGTGGTTCATTTCATGAGGGAATTGACGACGGCGCTCACATTGATGGCTTTGAGGTCGGCGTAGGTCTGGCCGGTGCCGACGAAGACGATCGGCTGTCCGGTGATGTAGGTCATGGAGATGGCGGCGCCCACTTTGTCATCGATGGTGTCGAATTTGGTGAGGACGATGCCGTCGATGATGTGCGGATTCTCGTTGGAGGAGTAGTCGGCCAGCGATTGATTGAACTTCACCAGCTGATCGACGGCCTCGTTGCCGACGAGGGCCTCGCCCACGAAGAGCACCAGATCCGGATTGTTGACCTTGATCAGCTTGGAGAGGGAGCGCATCAGCGGCTCATTGTCCTGCATGCGGCCGGCGGTGTCCACCAGGACCACATCGACCTTTGTGTCGTGGGCGTACTTGATCGCCTCCATGGCAATGCCGGCCGCATCCTTGCCGTAGCCCTTCTCGTACAGCTGCACCATGGTGCGATTGCTGTGCTTCTGCGCCGGATGGAGGGCGTTCAGGTGGCGTGTGTGCGTCCGCAGCTGCTCCACGGCGCCGGCGCGGAACGTGTCGCAGGCGGCGATGAGGACATTGAAATCGTTCTCGATCAGCCAGAAGCAGATCTTGGCCAGATTTGTGGACTTGCCGACGCCATTGACGCCGCAAAAGATGATGGTGTAGGGGCGGGAGTTCCGCTTCGATTCGAGGGCGTCGCGTATGATGTCGATGCGCCGCTTGGGCGAGAGGATGCGCACCAGGGACTGGGTGAGCGCCTCCTTGACCATGTTCGCGATGCTGTCGAAGGTGCCCATCTGTTTGCCGTCCAGGGAGGTGGCCACCGAATCGCACAGCTTGGCGGCTATCTCGGCGGCCACGTTCTTCGATATCAAATGGTCGCGCATCTTCTCCAGCGCCGGCTGCAGATCGGCCAGCGTCATCGTCTTGGCCCCCACAATGCCCTTGAAGTAGGATAAAAGGCCGGTGCTCTTCGATTTGGGGCGACGCTGCTGCAGCTGCTGCTCCTCCGCCCGCTCTTCGCTCTCCTCGCTGGCCTCGCTGTCATCGGCATCGGAGCCGCTCTCCACGTCCAGATCCCGGATGCTGCCCTGCATGGTGCCCACCAGCTGAGGATGGGAGAAACATACCAACATTTAGAGTCATTTAGCCTCCGGGTGGTGCTCTGTGGCTCACCTCGTTGTTGATGCTCTGCAGCTGGACATCTTCGGGCGCATCCTTGCTGCGATCGAGCAGCACGGCGTCCTTGGAATTGCCGCCCAGATCCCACACCCGCGGCTTCTTGCCCGCCTTCTCCTTCTCCGCACGGTCCGTCGGCCTGGCCTCCACGGCGGCCTTCTTGGTGGGCGTCAGCTTCTCGCGCAGCTTGCGCCGATTCTCCTGGATGATGTCGTCGCTGCTGCGCGGCGGCGACGAGGGCTGTGATTTGGGCGGACTCTCCTGTATGTTGACGCGCTTCTCGGCGGGCGCCGCCTTCTTGTCGTTGTCCTGCAACATGGAGGCGACCGTCTTCTTCGATTTCTGGGATTCGTTGTACGAGCGCATCGCCTTGGGGGCCTTGCCCTGCTTGGCGGACGCCTGCTCGGCGGCGCCGAGCACCCGCCGGAACTCCTTCTCGAACTCGTACTCGGCGCCGAGACGCGCCTGGGCGGCAATGTTGCCGAACTTCTCCTGGAAGGCCGCCTGCATCTCGGCCAGAAAATTGTCTAAATAGTTAAGCTTGATGACCTTTTGGAAGACGGCCGCGTAGACCACGTCCAGCTCATTGTCCAGCTTGAACTGCACGGCCAGGTGATCGTCCTCAAAGTACTTGGACTCTGTATTCCGCTCCTACAACAACAATATTAACAATAACAATAACAAAGTCTGTCTGAATGGACTTGCCTCCAAAATGACGCCACGTATTAGGCTGTTGATGCAAGCGGCGTAGTTTCTGCCGGACTCGTTCGAGTTCCAGAGCACCACGCCGCCTTTTGTGAATATGACCACAAAGTCCAACATTTTATGTACAAACGGGAATTGACCAAAAATGAAAATGCAACGGCAACAAATTCACTCGACCGAACTGAGACTAAAAAACAATTGCGAGCGCATTCCACGTCACGAACCCGATACCCACACCGATAGTTATCGATATATTTGACAGGTAAATGTAAATAGCGATGGCACACGAAATACCCTGTTAATTCGAAAAGTTTTTTTCCCACAAACCAAACATTTAATATAACAATGAATTAAACAGCCAAATTGTAGTTCTGTGTGTCATATATAAAAAGAAATTATAGTAAACTAATTCACTAATAAACAAAAATGCTTCAATCGTAAGCATACCCCGTTACCAGCCAAATTCCGCACTTCCATTTGCATAGAACCAAATTACCCAGGCTTAACTACTTTCAGTACAGGGTACAATTTTCAAAAAGCTTTGAATTTTTTGTTTTCGTTTTTTTTTTTTTTTTTAATTATTTACGCTTAATAACTAACGTTCATGTTGTTGTGAATATGGAATTTTTGAACATTATTGCAATACATTTCACATACATGAAAATTTTGTTACAAAAAGGACATTCGTTGAATGTAACTATACAGAGAGAAAAAAAAATGATAAAGTAAATTATAGATGCTGTTTAGGCGCGTAAAAGTTGATGATTTGTTGCTGTTCTCCCTCCGCTGCGCTGCCAACAGACGCGGCTTACGAGCCCACAATAATGTTGTTGATGGGAATGTGTATTAGCTTCACGAAGAACCCAATGAAGCCCATGATGCAGAAGCCGATTGCGGTGGCGATGGCGATCTTTTGGAACTCCTTGCGGTCGGGCTTCGTGCAGCGCTTGACCAGGCGGATCGAGTCCTTAGCGAAGGCGCGACCAGGCTCAGCGAATTTCACAACTTTGTCCATGGTTTCTTTGAAAATGTGAGTGTCAGCTGTAAGCAAGATTAAACAGTTTGTTAGAATGGCACGAAACGATATGTATGTCATTCACGCTTGTTTTAAACAATGTGGGACAGCACTTTCACACAAATCCCAAACACACGACGGCAACGTCAACGTCACGAAGCCGCTGACGACGTGGCAGCCGACTCGTCGTCGTCGACGTCACAGGTGAAATTTAGTTTGTAGTTCATGGAGCCGCTTGTGAATAGCGTATGAAAGTACTTTTACACACGTTCAACTCTAGAGCTTAACTAAATTAATCATATTTTTTTTTATTGTTTTTTTATTTATTAAACAAAATGTTTGAAGCTGCAGCAACATCTCATGCTATTTACATATGAGCTGATGTGGGTAAGCTTCAACTTATATTAATTGGAGTTCACACAGTTTGTTTGTTAAAATTTACTCTTTTAATTTAATTAAATATATATTTGTTTTAAAGTAAACCAAAAAAAATTATAAAATCACACGCACCTCCGTCTACTTTGAAAATGTCCACACGAATGACTGTTCGTCCAATTCGTGTTGGCCTGCTACGATACGAATTTGTTTTGACAAGTGTCCACGTCAAAACGTCAAGAAGACGAACACAGCGTTGCTCTGGGTCGCAGCGTTGCCAGACAAATGTGTATGACACGAACGTCATTGTGAGTTCAACGCAGTGGCAACACTTGGCCAAATACATCAGCTGCTGCAACAGTTTGGGCCGACATCTTAATTTTCGGTCGGCATTTTGCTTGTCAATTTTTGCATTCGCAAGTATTTTGTGCTAATACGAATAGCAACAGAACAATTTCAAATTGTTTGACATTATTTACGCACAATTGACTGCCGCCCAGATGTAAGCTAAATGCCGCAAGTGAAAATTGCGGCGCGTTTCAAAAACAAAGTTCTCACAAATCAAAAAGCTAAACTTTTACGGTACTTGTCAAAGCTTTAGAACAACTTTCATAATTCTCTTTCTGATTACAGTTAACTAACGATGAGCGCACAGCCGAGTCCCTGCATGAATCCCCAGCAACAGCCCACCGAGCAAGAAAAGGTTTGTTTCATATGAACATCAATTTGTTGTTGTTGTACGTTTGTGTATGTATGTATTTGTTTTGCTTTGCCCTTACAGAGGGTATTTAAATTTTGTTGCGAAAAGGAGACACCTCTACATACATATATAGTTGATCAGCTTCAACAGTAGCGTCCGTATAGGCATGTCCAACTGTCGTCTGATTTTCACTGTTTTACTTCTAACTTAACGATAGTTTGCGTCCGTCGAGTCTATTTTTTGCAGGCTGTACATCCGTGTACGTATATTATATAGCTCCAATAGGAATAATCTGTCGAAAACATTGCTTTTCTATGATATTTTAACATATACTAACGGAACTCGGTAATTAAGAGTGTCCTAGATTATCTGTATACATAATGGGCCCTTTTTTCAGAAAAATCCAATAGAAACAACTGGAAACTGAGTCTTTGTATGAGAAACTGTTTTGTTTACAATAATATATATAATAATGTGATGTACACCATTTCTAGGAAACACATACTAAACAATTAAAGTCTGTTCTCTAGGGTATTTAATTTCGATCAACCTCACAGTAAACGTTTCTCTTTGTTTGTGTAGGTTTACCAATGGATCAACGAACTGGCGCATCCGGACACGCGTGCGACGGCCCTGCTGGAGCTGAGCAACAAGCGGGAGACCGATCTGGCGCCCATGCTGTGGAACAGCTTTGGCACCACCTGCGCCCTGCTGCAGGAGATCATCAACATATATCCATCGATAATGCCGCCCACACTGACGGCCCATCAATCGAATCGGGTGTGCAATGCGCTGGCGCTGCTGCAGTGCGTCGCCTCGCATCCGGAGACGCGCACCGCCTTTCTGCAGGCCCAGATTCCGCTCTACCTGTATCCGTTTCTGTCGACCGTCTCGAAGACGCGTCCTTTCGAATATCTGCGCCTGACCAGCCTCGGCGTGATCGGCGCCCTGGTGAAGACCGATGAGCAGGAGGTGATCACGTTTCTGCTAACCACCGAAATCGTTCCACTGTGCCTCACCATCATGGACAGCGGCTCCGAGCTGAGCAAAACGGTGGCCACCTTCATCATACAGAAAATGCTGCTCGACGAATCGGGTCTCTCGTACATCTGCCAGACATACGAGCGCTTCTCCCACGTGGCCATTACTCTGGTAAGTCTTGAACCTTCAAATCTTTGAATTAAACTAACAATACTTTCTGCTCCCAGGGCAAAATGGTGCTGCAGCTGGCCAAGGATCCGTGTGCGCGCCTCCTCAAGCACGTCGTACGCTGCTATTTGCGTCTCTCCGACAATACGCGGTTAGTAAAAACTCGAAACTCGTCACGATACAATTTTCCAAGCCCAAATCTATTTAACTCTCAGTTTTAAACACGGTTTGAAACGGCTTGGAGCTGTTATTGTACTGTGAACGGGTGTAACCGATTCCTGTTTACCTCTTGCTTACACACACATTCGCTCTCTCTTTTCTTTTGGTGGTGCGCAGTGCACGGAAAGCGCTCGGCCAGTGTCTGCCGGATCAGTTGCGCGACGGCACGTTTACACAGTGCCTGCAGGATGACAAATCCACCAAACAGTGGCTCCAGATGCTCATCAAGAACCTGGAGCCGGGCGCCGCACAACAGCCGGGCGCCGATCCCCGCCAGATTGGCATGTCACCGTTGAGCAGCTAAAACAGAAACTGGCCCAGACTATTGTATAGAAGCTAAGATTTGTTCAGTTATACTTCCCTCGCTAGTTATGTTAGTTCGTTAAGAAGACTTGTTGAATGGAACGTGCATCGACAGAGATATATATCTATATATATACATATATACTTGCATATTTGCACTGAAAGCTAATTGGAACCTTTGCAACAAAAACAAAAGCAACTGAAAAGAAAAGCGTTTTGCAAAACTTTTTGCTTCTCCAAACACAATTTACAAGTCGTTTAGGTACAAATTTAAGATATGCTAACAACTAATCTATACATACATATATATATATATAATTAATTGATACTAATAAAGTCACAATTGTAAAAATCAACCCAAACGAGACAAGAACTGCGGTTGTGTGTGTGTGTGCGTGTGTGTGTTTGCGAGTGTTTTTTGCAACGCTTTAAATTCATTTATTTTTGTTCTTTCTGGGACACATACATAAAGATCATGTGCATATATACTTATATATACAAACAATGGTAATTACAACATTACAAATACACATTTAATCAAGTTTCTACACTTAGCAACAGCAGAGAGCACAAAATATATTTATTTATATATACATATATATATATATATATACCACGATTTGAATTTCCTTTCTTCATGTATATATATATATATCATTTCATTAAGCATTATAGTTTGATGTGTGTGTGTATGGGTGCATTAACATACATTCAAACATCGGTTATTTATTGGCATATTAATGTACAGTGAAGTATTTATATAAATATATAAACATTGATCACATCAAAAAATTTTTATTTTACTGCATGGAAAAATGTTTGTTTTTTTTCACCAAAAATCTTGCAAAAACCAACCCCAACCCAAGCATATCTTAAATATATATACATATATATGTGTATATATATATATATATATATATATATATATATAGTAAGACTGCAAATCGGTTTTGCATGAAGCCAGTTTCGAACCCGGCATAAAATTTATTCAAGTTTATTTTTTGTTCTGTGAACCGTTTCAGCTGATCAAAAAAACAGCCGAACCTGTTCCGAAACCAAACCACATTTTTCTCTTTCAAAAAATTGTTTGGTTCAAAAAAATGTCTGTTTTTTTTTTTTGATTTGCTTTTTTTTTTGTTTTGGCTACTGACTATTTTTAGCAGCCCAAAGACTTAATAAATATAGGAAACTGAGTTGTTTCATTAAGAATACAAAAATAAACCTAGGCATTATCCAAAAGTTCGGGACACAGATGAAGTTGAAGGGGTTCTGAACCGGTTCGAACCCGGCATATCAAATCAAACTTGTCTCAAAACAAAAATGGTTCGGTCAAAAGAGCAAAATAAAAATTACAAAAATAAAAAAACAAAAACTATATAAAAAAACTGAACAGTTGCAATAAAATAAATTGTGATACACGTAGGTTCGAACCCAGAGCTCAGAGTACATAGATGTGGTTTTTGTTTTTTTTGGGAGGGTATACATGTATATATAATAATGAGAGTATAAAATATATACATATATATATATATGTGTGTGGACAGAGGATGAAGTTGGACTGGGAACAATTTACTGTTGTTGTTGTTGTTGTGGCCCGGCCGCGGCGGAGGCTCGTCGTCCGATCTCCGCCTTGCAGCTGGCCTCCAGCTCGACCGGATTGATGGGCGGCTGCTCGATGGGCGGCCCCTGGAGCTGGGGCAGGGCGCACATCTGTTCGAGCAGATCGAAGCCGCTGCGCCAGATGAGCAGCTGGGCGCGCAGCTTCAACTTGTTGCGATTCTTGAGCAGATGCTTCTCCATGGCGAAGCCCTGGCGGGCGCAGGCAAAGTCGCAGGCGCGCTGCCTCAGCACCGGGCAAATGTCGTTGTTGCCATCGCCCACGTAGAAAACATGATCGTAGCGTATATTGAAGCGCAGATCCTGCTCGATGACAAAGTGCTCCAGGACGCGTCCCTTGCACAAATTGCTGGCGCTCAGCTTGCAGTCGGTCTGGCGATGATGCGGCCGCACCAGAAGCCGGCCCTCCGCATCGAACTCGGCCGGATTGGTGAAGACGGCACTGAAGCAATCGGCCAGATTATGGGCGCGCAGCCACTCCTCGATGAAGACACTGTTCGAATCGCTGATGATGATCAGATCGAAGTTGAGCTTCTTCTGCAGGTGCTTCACGAGCCGCACGAAGCCGGGCACCTCCGGTATGCAGCGGATGGTGTCGCGTATGCGCGCCTCGGACACTTGTTGCGCGTGCAGCAAACGGAACACCTCGGCCATGTACTCGGTCCAGCTGTCGTTCTCCATCAGCTCGTTGAGGGCACTCGAGCTGACCAGCTCGTTGGGCAGCATGTCCCGCACCACAGTGTCCGTGTTCTGTGAAACAATCGTGTGATCGAAATCGAACGCAGCCAGTCGACGACGCTGCTGCTTCCCAAGGCCGCAATTCGATGATGGTTGCGGTTGTTGTTGTTGTTGCTGCTGCTGCGGTTGCTGCTGCGGCTGCGGCTGCACGGCTGCAGGGGACGCCACTGACGATGACATGTTTTGCCGCTTCTGGACTTGCACCTGACAATGCCCGAATGCCAATGCGATTATGGTTGTCGCCCGCTGGTGGGCAATACCAGCTCGATTTTGGCTTTTGTTTGTATGTATTCCAGTTTTAGCTTTGGGCAACTTTGACAGTAGCTTTATGAGCGCCAGCGTTGCCATATAATTTGCATGTGTGTGTTTTTCAGAAACTTCTGGCATGGCCACCTAAGCGCCAGCAGCAGCAGCGGCAGCGGGCTAAAGCGCTTTTTCGTTCTTCGGCTAATATCTCATACTATCGATAGGTATCAAGTTCTAACTATTGCCTATTCGATATTCATGCTATTCATAATAATAATTAACCGAAGCACTGCATGTAGTTTTTGTAAGAACGTACTATATATTCTAAATCCATTTCGCTGCAAACTAATATATACGGTTACTTTGCTATTATATTTCCCAAATTTACAGGCAATTGCTCTTACAAGCGTGCTTAATAAGAATCGCCATTGGCCGTTAGTATTAGCAACATAGTAAACATCGCTATTTTGAAAGAAAAAAAAAGCCAATGTATCGATGTATCGATATGCACCGTGAGCAACCCTACATTTTCATTTCCATTTTGTCGTGACGAGTACGGTAGTGTTATATTCCAAGCGAAAAAGAAAAAACACTGTCAGACAGCGAGCAGGGCATACATTTAATAATGAATTGTTAAAAACGATTGGTGCGCGCCGAATTCGTTTGCGTTTGTTAGTCGAGCCGTTGAACAGTTCAACAATTACCGATATTTTTTTTATAACAAATTTATGCGTCGTCGTCTCTGCTGCTGCTTCAATCGTTAAAAAGTGCGTGGAAAAGTGTACGAAACCAATACACGGAAAGTGGGACAACCGAGCGAGCGCTGCGCTTGTGGATGTATGTGTGCTGTGTATGTTTGTGTAGCGTGTGTGTGTGATTGTGTGTGTGTGTGTGTGTGTCGAGACGAGTACAAGTACACGGGTAATTTTTGTACCGACTATACACAGTCTCCGTCAATGTGTACGACAATGTTTTTTTTTGTTTTGTATATTAAATAAATAATACGAAAAAGTGCAACGAAATGTTTACAAAGTGTGCAAATAAAAACAAAACATGTTCCATGTCTTAACACACCGACAAAGAGACACGCGCACACCAATATACACGCGAATTGCATGCAAAGAGAAGGCGCTCAACTTCTACTCCATCTTCTTTTGTCTGACGTTTTGCCGCATGGTGAGTTTATTGCCTGCCATTTGTTGTTGTTGTTGTTGTTGGGTCAGTTTTCGGCGTCTTTTGCTATGTAGCTGCGTTTTAGTCTTTTTTTCTCATTTTTTTGCTGGTTTTTTTGTTGTAATTTTTCCTTTCTATTTTGCATTTCCCTGGACGCGAACATTTGTTTTTGCCTCTGTTAAATTTTTTGTTGTCGCCGCCAGCTGCGCGGGAGGGTCGCCAATGCATATGCATCTACAACAGTACATACATATACATATGTATGTGTATGTATATATTGTGCATAAGTACATATGTATTTTTCTCCATGCAGCGGCACGGGCTATTGCCTTTCATGCTGGTATTGGTGTGTGGTGAATTTCAGGCTCGGTCGTCGTGGTGAGTTTGGCAGTGTTGCCAACACATACACCACGTCGCAGTCGCTGCCGCTGTCATTGTTGTTGTTGCTGTCGCTCTAGCAGTGCGTACCAATGTGGCGCGGTTTTCTCAACTTTCTGCTGCTCTTTGACAGACAGCTGTGTGCCGCGCATGTTTCCACGCTTACGCAGCGTATTATTAACAGCGGCCAGACGTTGTTGTTGCCCTTGTTTACGCGGCAATTTTGAGTTATTTGTTTGGCCGATGCATTTATTATAGACCATAGACAACTTCTTGTCTTTTAAATAACAAACATTAGGTAATTAACGTTTACTACTTTTATTTTTTCTATGTTTGGTTTGCCGGCAATCATGTTTGAGCGCTGTTTTTCTTTTAGCTTATTGCTTAAATAACTGTTCACACAGACTGGCGTTTAATGCTGCGCTGCTACAAAAGGAAAACGAAAACAAAACAAATACTGACGCACTAACATATATACGTAGTTAATTACCCTTGTATGTGTATGCAATTGCTGTAAATTGTATGTTTCTTTTTATACTCGTTTTTCTCTTTTAACGGAGCGGAAAAAGAGGAGTAAGAGAGCTTAAGTGTGTTTTATTTATTTTAAACGATATGGATACGTGTTTAATAGCATTGGAATTCTATAAAAAAAAAAAAAATGTTATTCCATTGAAATCCTTTGTCAGAAATTTACACAGTGAGCAATTTAGCTGTTTTTTCGTATTGAGCGTGTATGTATGCTTGTGTGTGTGCGTGCACACACATGTGTGAGCATGTGTGTGTTTACGAGCGTGTGCCGAGTTCGTTCTCCTTATACATTATTATTATTATTTTTATTTTGTTAACTTTCATTGTGGATATGCTCTTGTATTATTATTATTATTATGTCGTTTGACGTGCCCCGCCAAACTACCGTTGCAAAAATTGAGAGAAACGCAAACACAGGCACTCAGATATGCAGACAACTCTGGAAAATCAGCCTCTCTCTCTCTTCAACATATGCGACATCAGTACAACCACCTCGATTCTCTTCTCTTAGTTATTACTGTTTTTGGCTCAAACATATTCTTGAATAGACTCTGACGTTTGTGCTGTGCTGTATGTGAACTCATCGTCATCGCTATCCTCATATTCATTCTCCTGCTCCAAGCGCAACAGTGCATCCAGCTGATCGCACGTAAATCTCATTATCGGCTGATGTTTCTCCGATGTCCGCTCGAGAGTCAGTTCCATTTGCTTGTCCAGCAATTTCTGCCGTTTGCTTTTCGCCGGCTGCTCTTTGATTTCATCACCCGTCGTCAGGTCAAAGCAAAAGCCACGGAACAGCAGCCAGGCGCCGGCCAGCGCCATTATGATGTGCTCCGTAATGCCGAAGCGACTATTGCCAGCTGCGACCGGTGGCATTCCCAAGTGTTGTGTGTCCGGTATCCGTCTTCCAGACGTCAGGGCACGAAGCAAGCTCAATTCTCCATGCATTGATTGATTGATGGCCAAAAAGCAACTACAGTTATATAAAATTACAACAACAAATTTGTGTAAAAATGCCAATTTTAATTGAGTTTATTTTGGTTGGAGTATTTTCCCGAAGGGGTTTCTTTTTTGATGCACAACTAGTCTGAAAAATTTGGATTGTTTTTGGCCAAGCCTACCCTAAAGAAAGTCTAAACAAAAATTACAAAGAAAAAAATGTAGAAGCCATATGAAGTTGACATGAAAATCTTTGATATAAACCATTTTCATCAACAGTTTGTGCGAAAAGGATTATTTTAATATTCGATAATTATCGATCTTTTGAAAATTCGTATTTCTAGACTGGCTTTTGTGGTTTTTAAGTTTAATTTTCACCATTTGGCTGTGTTTCAAATAAAGGGATCGATATTTTTGATTTGTAATGCCTAATTCACCTAGTCGATACTTGCATTTCTACTGATCGATACTTTTGTTTGATTTATATCGATGTTATTGGTGCTTGATCCTGATCCAGAGCAACAACAAAACATGTTATATTTTTGTAAAGCATTTAATGCAAATAAAATAAAAAGGAATTTCTCTTTGATTTCAGGCAAAAGCAAACTGCGTTTGTTGTGGATAAAGGAATAAAGCAATGAATGATTTACGCCAGCAGCAGGTACAGGTAGCAGCAACATCATCATCAGTTAACCTGGCAGCAACGCCCCTCTGCTCCAGTAGCTCCACGAGCAGCACCAGCAGCAGCAACAACAACAGCAGCAACAACAGCAACATTAACAGCAACAGTTTCAGTGCCAGCGTCAGTCCGCGTTCCAGTTCCAATTCGAATTCGAATTCGAGCGTTGGTTCGAACTGCAAGTCAGTCATAATCAATCATCATCATCAGCAGCAGCAGCAGCAGCAGCTAGAGGAAGAGGAGCAGCAGCAGATAGTGAGCTCCACATCGTCGCCGGCACAGCGACAGCAGCAACAGCCACAGCAACAACAATTGAATGTGTCGCCAGCAGCAGCAACGCAGCGCCAGCAACACCAGCAACAACAGCAGCATCAACAGCAACACCACCAACAGCAGCAGCAGCAGCAACAGTTGGTGTCGGGTCAAATAACCAGCACCACAGCATCGCCGCCGCAGCATCGACTGCGCGACGATGCGCAGCTGCCAACTAGTCCCAGCAGCCACAACAGCAGCAGCAGCAACAGCAGTGGACCAACTGCAGCAGCAGCAGCAGCAGCAGCAACAACAGCCGCAGCAATGGCCGCCACAGCGTTAGATGTGAATGGAGAGGAGAACAACAGCGGCAGCAGCAGCAGCAGCAGCAGTGCTGGCAGCAGCAGCAGCAGCGGCAGCCACAAGCTAATACTGAAGCTGTCCAAGCACGCCGGCAACAGCAGCAGCAACAGCAGCAGCAGCAACACAAGCGAATCTCTAACGAGCAACGATGAAAGACGCGTGGAGCCGCTGCGCATCCAGTTGCCGACACAGTTGCCCCAGATAAATGTGACGACAGCAATGCCGGGTCAACAGGGACAACAACATCAGCATCAGCAGCAGCAGCAGCAGCAGCAACAGCAGTCGGGAATTGTGCCCAAGCTGACGATATGTGCGTTGAAGCCGCAGGATATTGCTAACAATTCGGATGCGTCGTCCTCGTGCTCGTCCTCCTCGTGCGCCGACGAGGAGCAGCTGCCGCACATTGTGCCCAAGCTGACGATACGTGCCGCCAACGAGGAGCGTGTGGGCAGCGTGGTGCCCAAGCTGATCATCAAGATGCCCGACACGGGCGGCGCCGACATCAGCAACAGTCCGATAAAAGGTGCCGCTGCTGCTGCTGCTGCTGCTGCTGTTGCTGCTGCAGCCACTGCCACCGTCGGAGCGGGCGCGCTGCCCAAGCTGACCATCAAGACCACCAAGCTGGAGGGCATCAGCTGCAGCTTGTCGCCCGCCTCGGCGGCGTCCAGTTCATCGGCCAGCTACTCCTCCGCCGGCGAGCAGCCGACGGTGCCCAAGCTGATGATAAAGACGACGCACGCCGGCAGCAGCTGCATCAGCAGCAACGAGCAGCAACAGATACCAAAGTTAACCATCAAGACGGGCGCCAGCCAGGAGCAGCAACAATTGCAGCAAAAATTGCAGCAGCAGCAGCAGCAGCAGCCACATCACACGGTGATTATGACGCACGATGCGAAGAATGCCCAATGCATACCCAAGCTGACCATCAAGACCAAGTCAATAGAGCTGGAGGAGGAGCAGCAGCAGCAGCAGCAGCAGGAACAACAGCAACAATTGGTGCCCAAGCTGACCATCAAGACGAGCAGCAGCAGCAGCGAACAACAACAGCAACAGCAGCCGCTGCCCAAGCTGACCATCAAGAATCTGTGCTCGCCCAAGCACAAGGTGCGCGCCGTGCTCGAGGAGAAGCAGGTGGTCACCTCCAGGCTGACGCTGACCAATGGCGGCGAAGCCACCGCCACCGCCACCATGAACAGCAGCAGCAGCTCCTACACAGATCCCGGCGAGGCGGACGAGCTGCGTCGCAACTCCGATGACATGGACATTGATGATGCGCTCTCCAAGGAGCACGATCCCAAAATGTTTCACAATTTGCCGCCAGCAACGAGCAGCAGCAATGGCCTTGTACAACAACAACAACAACAGCAGCAGCAGCAACCTGCACAGCAGCAGCATAATATTGTGGATACAGTGGATTTAACTTCGTCGCCGGAATCCTCGCCAGCGCATGCCAACAACAACAACAACAGCAGCAGTAATAATAATAATAATAATAATAGCAGCAACTGCAGTAGCAGCAGCAGCAGCCACAACAGCTATGCAGCAGCAACAACTACACCAGCAGCAACATCGCATTTGTATGCAGCACACTCGCCAAATCTGCTGCTCGAATGCTTGCGCACAGTTGTCGCCGCAGCAGCAACTGGCAACAGCAACAACAGCAACAGCAACAGCAGCAATCCCGCCTCGCCCAACTCCAATATACTGCTGAGCCAGCTGACAGCGCCGCCGAAGAGCTTCAACAACAGCAACAGCAGCAACAACAACAATTCGACAGCTGCCTCAAAATATCCGCAGCTGACCGAACGCCTGTTGGCCAATGGAGCTAGCAAGGAGGCAACTGCTGCAGCACCAGCAACAGCATCTGTGACATCAGCAACATCTGCTGCTGCTGCTGCTGCTGCTGCGGCTGCTGCTGTTGCCACGCAACAGCCCATTCTCGATTCCATTGAGATTCTGGACACGCCCGAGGGCAGCCCACACTCACAATCGACGCCCTATTTGCAAAGTGCCTACGACGGATCGGAGACGCCGCCGCCAACGCTCAGCAATCATGTGAACCATTTGAATCTAAACCGTAATCTAATTCTAAACCACAACAAGCCAGACAATCAGCAACAGCTCAACAACAATGAGAACCATTTGAAGCGACAGCAGCAGCATCAGCAGCAACACCTACAAACAGAGCCAGAATCTCCCAGTGACGTGAGTGTGAACCAATAATATTGAATATATCATCTAAAACATTTGTCTCTATGGGCGGAAATGTAGCTCAAGTTCCCTTTCTCTCGACTCTAATACAAAATCTGTAATCTGATTCTAATTAGCGTTTAGAATGCCTGTGCTAAGCTAAAAAACAAACATGTTAAAATCGATATTTATCGATAGTCGCAAAATACGATACGAGAATAAACAGACTCAAGTCTCTAGCTCTCTTTGCCTGTAATATATGCTACAATAAAAAAGGTCTAAAATCGATATATATCGATAATATAGAAATGGTGGTATATCTAAAAAAAAAAAAAAAACTTACTCATTTCTCAACAAAAACTAGTATAAAACACCAAATCTATAGCAAGTTGAAAATCGATATGCTTCGAACTTTAGCTAAACCTGTCTATAGGTTTAAACTCTTAAATTTGATGAAATAATTTCTCAAGTTTTCGTTCATCCTTTTAACCTGTTTTAAAGAAATAATTGCTTGAATTTTGATACATTTGGGTTTGGGTTATAAATGTGAAAAACCATGTAAGGCAAGCTTCAAGGTTCGAACCGTGAACCGAACCAACAACAATATTATATTTGTAAATTAACTTGAACCTGTTTTCAATTAAATTATTAATCAGAGCTTACTAGTTTTACCACATAATAGACCTTAGCGCTCCATAACTCTCTTAGATCTTTATGTGAACCACTTTGTAAACCTTTTCCGAACCGGTTCGCAACACATTTTTCAAATTGTTGTTCTTTTGTGTCACATTTTACAGTTGCCGCCGACTAAACAGCGGCGCCTGGACAACAATGAAAACGATCACCAGACGCACAACTGCAGCAGCGACACGCCAGCAACTGTTGCTGCGACAGCCGTACAGCAGCAGCAGCAGCAACAGACGCCCACGCATCGGAGCCGCAAACAGAAGCACGAGCGGATACTCAACACGGAGCTGGAGGAGCCACAGCTGCAGCAGCAACAGTTGCCGTCGTCGCACGCGGAGCACGCGCTCAGCAACGGCACCCTGCTGCTGGCCGAGGAGCGAGCGCTCCAACTCTCCCAGGAGGTGAAAGCAGCTGTTGCTGCCGCCGATGCTGCAGCAGCAGCAGCAGCAGCAGCAACTGTTGTCGCTGCTGCGGGCAGCGGCACAGGCAAGCGGCGAGGCAGACCCAAACGCAATGCGCTCGAGACGACGACGCCGGCAACACCCACGGCAATGCCAGCAGCAGCAACAGCGACGCCAACAACACCCACATCAGCAACAGCTGCAGCCGCAGCAGCAGCCGCACAGCAACTGCTGCTGGACGCGAGCATGGACAGTGCGGTGAAGTCGCGGCGGGTGCAGCTGCTGCGCAAGCGGCTGGCGATCGACATGGTCAGTGCGGAGCAGCCGGAGCTGCTGCTGCAGCCGCTGGGTGCCCAGGCGGCGCTGCTGCATCTCGCGAAAGGCGAGGAGGCGGACCAGATGCGGGCGGCGGCGGCGGCGGCGACGACAATGGCGACGCCGCGGCGCAACGAGCAGCGGCCGGTGCGGGCCACGCGACGCAGTGCGGCGGCAACGGGCGCGGGGGGCGTGGCAACGCCGCCAGCGAAAACGACGCGCAAGCGGCAAAGCAAAGCGGCAGCAGCAGCAATCACAGCGGCCACAACGACGGCAGCAACAGTTGCCGCTGCGATGCGACGCCTCGCGGAAGACTCGGCCATGGCGGAGGCCAACAACAACAGCAACAGCATGAGCTACGCCCTGGCAGCCCAAATCGATCTGACCATGTGCTCCTCCTCATCATCCACCAGCAATGGTGCTGCTGCTGCTGCTGCTGTTGTTGGGAATGCTGCTGCTGCCGGCAACAGCAACTGCTCGATGCTGCCACCGACGAGCATACTCTCCTCATCCGATCCGGTGCCGGATGTCGTCTTTCAGCCCAACGACTTCTCATCGCTGACGGCGACGCAGCAACTGCGCGCCAACAGCAACAACAGCAACAACAGCAACAACAACAACAACAACAACAACAGCAGCAACGCGAACAGCATCAGCGGCGGCAGCCAGCACGACTCCCAGGACGAGGACAATTACAGCGCGCTCGAGAATTCGGGTGGTAAGTGACAAAAAAAAAAAGAATGAAAACAAATTCAGACACTATTTAATACCCCACACTTTGTTGCACAGATGAATGCTCCAGCAATCTGTTGGCCGCCTTTGGCAGCAGTCCGGCGCCAACGACGCCAACGCGAGGACGCGGTCGCGGACGCGGCTCGAGGGGCGGCAACACGGGCGGCAGCGGCAACAGCTTGGCGCGCAGCAACAGCGGCCTGCACCGGAACAGCACAAACGCCGGACAGCCGCGAGTGCCGCGGATGAGTCGAGGCGCCAGCGCCGTGGCCAAGGCGATCGCCCTCAGCCGGCCACGCTGCGTGGGCGGACTGAAGCACCAGCCGGATCCGGAGCGGCTCAAGGGTTTCTTTAGTCCGGTGAGTGTGCAAACAAAACCACTCCAGATAGTATAGTAAAAGCAACTATATTTTCCAGATAGTTCATTCAATTATTCTTAGTACTATCGTTTATTAATTTTTAAATATGTTGTATATTTAATACAATTATTGAAATCAATTTAGAGCAGTTTTCACATCTTGCCGACAAAGTGGACAGCACTGTTTGAAAATGTCACATTTAAGTGTAAATTCAAAAACCAAATAGTTTTTATAGTTATAGTTTATAGACTGGTAGACACGTTAGAAATCTCTCTGAGGATAAAATTGGGAAATCTTGTCATATATAAATCACTGCCCAGACCATTGATATAAAGTTGTTTAATATTAAGATATTCCATTTTTGTTGGATTGCATATTTCATAGTAAAAAAAAAACCCTGACATTTGTCTTGTTAGGGTATTAAAAGTTCGCCATATGTCGCAAGTTGGTAAAAGCTCTTTTTATAGCTGTTTATTCTGCGTGCTTCTTCTTTTTCATCAATTATTCAAAGGATGCCGCGCTTTCTTTGCCTCCCTTTCTTCTTGATCTATATGTGTATGTGTGTGCTTGTGTGTGTGTGTAATTTGGCTGTGCATTAATTTTTGCTATTTTTCATTGTTTTACTATTGCAACTTGTTTATATTTTATTACGTAAAATGTTGCTCAGGCACACACACACACACACAAACACACACACACACAAGCACACCTTCATTCACACGCCCACAAGCAAATACACACACACACATACATACGCTCGAATAGTGTTGTATTGTGTCGTAATTAAAACCAAAGGCGCGCGCGCTGCATTCATTGCCAACTGCTACCAAAAACGCGTACGATTCCAGCAACAACAGCAATAACAATAATAATAATAATAACGGCAGCGACAACAACAACAAAAACAGCCGCACGCGACTGCAGTCAGCAGCGCTGCAGCAGCGGCAGACAGCAGCGCGTCTTTGTCGCTGTCGTTGTCTCTTCACCTGTGATTTTAATCAGCTGAAAGTTGTTTTTGTTTTTTTCGTTGCTCTCATTGGAGGTGTATCTGTGTAGGCAAGCGTGGGCAATAGGCAGCGGCAAGCTGTGTAGCCACCTTCTCACCACACCTGCTGCGTCGCTCGCGCTGCTCTCTGGCAGCACAAAGCGCTGAGCATGTGCTCCCCACAGTTGGGTTTTTTTTTTTTGTTGTTGTTGTTGTTTTTTGTGCGTATATTTTTTTTTTGCATGCATGCTGGCAATGCTGTCACAGCGCTCTCTTTAGTTGTTGCGCGCGCTCTCTTTCTGTCTCTCTCTCTCTCTGGCCCCAGTTGGACGCTGGCTGATGCCGGCGTCGCTGCCGCAGCAGCAAACCAAAATCAATGCAAAAATTTGCAAATATTGTTTGCTAATGTTTTCCATTTACCTATTTATTTATTTCGCGTGTTATTAATTTTGATGTTGTTGTTGTTGTTGTTGTTGTTGCAGTCACCACAGGTATTCGAGGAGGACACACGCATGAGTGCCGATCTGAATAACAGCAACCAATCGGTAACCAGCATGGAACCCCCGCTGACGCCACAAAAGTGAGTATTTTTGTTTTGAGTCGTTTCTCAACACTCAACACAATACCGGAAACCGCTCGAACTGTATTAAATGAACTCTTTTTTTTCACTTTCTTGTACGCTCGTTCAGGCAACCGGACTTCCTCAACAACGAGGAGTCGCAATCCTCGATGGTCAGCAGCGCCAGCTTAATGGACTCCAATCAGGGCAATCAGTCCGTGGATGCCATCATCGGTTCGGCGCTGAAACGTCCAAAGAAGAAGAAAATGGAGATTTGTGTGGCCGAAGAGTGAGTTTTCCAATTTGCAGCATACTCTGATCGGAATTACCCGAACAGCAGAAACTAGACTAGAATAGCTATGCCTGTTGTCCTTCTGCCTGTTGTAATCCATTTACTTATACGTTCTCTCTCTCTCTCCCGTTCTCACTCTGTTTAGCACGGATTTCAAGGCATCTACCATAGCGGAATATGATTGGCCACCGCCCAAGGGCTGTTGTCCGTCCAAGAATCGCGACACGTTCATGATCCAGGAGCAGGTGGCGCTCTATTTGGGCATAACGAGCTTTAAGCGTAAATATCCGGATTTGCCGCGTCGCGCCGTCGATATGGAGGAGCGCAATTGGCTGCAGGAGAAAGGACTCGTCAGCGAGAAAATGTGCGATTTGGGGATAACAGCCGTCTGGGCCTCCGATATACTGGACATTATGTATGCCGATTTCTACGATAAGTACGAGGAGTACAAGGAGTATATACGGCAGAAGCATTTGCGCGAAATCGAGGCCAAGCAGAAGGCGCTCGGACTCACTGTCGGCAATGGGCGTGGCATGCAGGCACGCGATCGTGCCATGCTCTCCGCCAGCAAATGGAATGTCTACTTCAACAAGATGTAAATCTTAACAACTTGAATCTTAATTTACAGAAACTAATGCTATTTTTGTTCTCTTCCATTTAGGCGCAAGGAGGAGCGCGTGGCGTGTCTGGATTTGCAAACGTTTACGCTGAATTTGCCGGTGCCGCGCACAGCGGCCAGTTCCACGATCCTGCACCGCTCCATAACGAACACGGTGCGCTTGGCTGCCCAGGCGGAGAACATGCCGGAGCCACCGCATTTGCTGGCGCCGCGTGTCTACGATGTGGCCCATCGAAACAGCGACTTCGCCTACCCGCTGGCCCTGGTGCCGGGCCAATTCATGGCCAACTATCGCCACCTGACGCCCGACGAGCTGAGGTGAGAGACAGCAGTGTGAAAGAGCCTGGAACTAAAAGAGCCGATTTCTCTGAAAGATAAACAAAAAGAATACTTCCATTTCAAAGTATTCATTTTCAAAAGAGCTTAGTGCTCGTACATTTAGTTTCACTAATTACATTGTACTCAATATTGTATACATATAGATATTCAAGCCATTTCAATGTTGTACTACTTTTTAAAATTATGTTTTTGTAACGAATACTTTAAGATTTAGGGCTATTTTATACAGAAGTTATATTTTGGTAATCGTTCATAGCAAATTGCCAGAATATCTTTGACCATTGTTTATACAAAATCGAATTTTAAATCAGAGATTGTTTTAAAAAGAAAAAGTTCAACAAACAATAGGCAAATTCATGACTTAAATACACTTTCATTGCAGAGCATATCCGCTTAACACGGCCTTGGATAAGCCCCAGAAGAAGCAGCAGCAGCAGCAGGATGAGGAGCAGGAGGAGCAGCTCGTCGATGGCGCTGTTAAGACCAAATCGCAGGCAGCGACGTTGCGGCGCAGCTCGCGTGCGCGTCAGCGTCACAATGATCCGACCAAAGCAAACAGCGGCGCCTACTCCAGTGCCAGCAGCAGCGACGCCGGCAGCAGCAGCGAATCTGTAAGCACAGATACCGGCTGGAATGTAAAATACATTTTTACTCAATTGTTCTTGCTTGGTTTTGTTAACAGGACAGCGATGGTGGTGACAGCGACAGCAGCTGCAGCAGCAGCGCCAGCAGCCGCAGCAGCAACAGCAGAAGCAGCAGCAGCAGCAGCAGCGGCGGCAGCAGCTCCTTAAACACGGCCAGCGAACTGGATCAGAAGCGCGAACAGGATGCCAGATTATCGTCCAATTGTGGGGTCTGTCAGCGCAGCCAGCATCGCAATGCCCGCAACATGCCCGAGGCCTTTATACGCTGCTACAGCTGCCGGCGCAGAGGTGAGTGCGCAAAAATTGAAATTGAATTGCGTTGATATGCAAAATTAAACAAAAGTGGCGCTCATTGAGTGCTAACTGTGACAGAGTTGTATCTAATCGTTCTGATCCAGTTCGATTGAACTAATCACTTGAGTGAACGGTTCGATCAATCGAACGATGTACAACTCTGTTAAGTGCATTTCTGTTTTTGCAGTGTTCGGTAACGAAATATAAACTCAAACATGTTTATTTACAATATGCAATTCTTAATTACAGTCCATCCCAGCTGCATCGAGATGCCGCAGCGCATGGTCGGACGCGTGAACAACTACAATTGGCAGTGTGCGGACTGCAAGTGCTGCATCAAGTGCCGCAGCAGGCAGCAGCCGGGCAAAATGCTCTACTGCGAGCAATGCGATCGCGGCTATCACATTTACTGCCTGGGCGTTAAAACGGTGCCCGAAGGTGAGCACTCAAATATCCATATGCCCTACAGTAGTAAACTCTGCCAAACACTGATACTACTAATGCCCTGTCATTTTCGTGGATTGCAGGTCGCTGGAGTTGCGAGCGTTGCTCGATTTGCATGCGCTGTGGCGCCACACGGCCCGAGGGCCTGCCCCAGGCGCTGCAGATGCAGTCCATGTTGTCGCCGAGCGGAGGCGCCGACAAATGCCCGAAGCCCGTCAAGCACAAAAAGGTCAAGTGGATGAACGAGTATCGCATCGATCACATCACCCAGCTGCGCGAACACTGCGCCATGCTCTGCGTGCCCTGTGCACGCGCCAAGCCCACCAAGCGAACGCCGCCCACAACGCCAAGCAGCAGCTGCAGCAGCAGCAGCAACAGCAACAGCAACAGCAGCAGCAACAGCAGCAGCAGCCATAACAACAGTAGCTGCAGCAGCAGCAACAACAACAACTGCGCACCTCTGCCCACAACTGCAGCCCAGCTACAGTCGCCCGTGCAGGCGAATGGCGCCTCCACAGCGGAGGCGCTCAGTCCACGAAATTGCAGCAGCGTCGCAGCTGAGGCAAATGTGGGCGCGTTGATGCTGCCCATAGGCGGCAAGCGATTGCCGCAGCAGCAGCAGGTCATAAATAGGAGCCAGGACATGGCCACAATGCAGTGCAGCAGCTTCACTGATGCAGCAGCAACAGCAATAACAGCTACAGCAGCAGCAGCAGCGGCGAATGTAACTGCAGCAACAACCACAACAACAACAGCAGCAGCAACAGCAGCAACAGCAGCAACAGCAACTACAATTGGCATAGCACCGCCGCCGGTTGTTGCCTGAGTGGGGGTTATACGTTATTGTGCCAAGCGCACTTTAACGGACTTGTAGTAAGCGCGGGTCGCCCCCCTCACCCATCACCCCTCACCCCACATCCCATACAACTTCCTAAACAGCAACAACAACAACAACAAACACACACACACACGTGCATAGTATTAACAAGCTAAAAACAAAAGCTATTGTATATGTATGCGATTTGGCGTATGTTAATAATATATTATATACACACCTATATATATATATATATATATATATTATTATGATTATTATTACTTTTATTATAATTATAAATACTACTTTTTTTTTGTTTAACTCTACATTGTTTTATATATTCATAATTTAATAACTTAATTTAATGCCCACTAATAATAGTTGTTACTTAAGTGCGCGAGAATGAAAAGTTCTGCCCAACTATATCTATATATATATATATATATATAGATACATTTATATATATATATATTTATATGTTTACGGTTACATGACAATGAATATGATCAACAAATATCTATGTTTACGCCTAAGTTGACTTGTTTAAAATTAGCGCCTAAGTCACAATACAAACACACATACATACATACACTCGCACTTAGATGTCATTAGCTGCATTTTAGTTAATACTTTTTTATATAAATTTTTAGTTTTTTAAATTGTGTTTGAAAGTTGCGCGTCCGTTGGCGTTGCCGTATACCATTTTACGAGCGAGTCTGGCAACTCCAACCGAAAACGCATTTACCGTTGTATGTGCTTTGCAATTTGTTAACTCTCTCTCTCACACACACACACACACACACTCACACTCATGCGCCTCTACATTTAGCACAAACATTTTGTGTGCTTTTCCTTTATGTTTGTGTTTCGTCGAAATATTCAAATATCAAAGGATGTAATGAAATAAAGTATGTCTTAAGCCTATACAAATTGTACTATACGAATAATGAGTAAAATACTACCATTTAACATATATACATATATATATATATATAATTTTGTTTCGTTCAAATTGTGTATGTACTTCTAAAAACTATTTTGTTAGCTGTAAGTTTAGCCATGTAAATTATGTTTAGCGCAAAATACAAATGCATATGTACGCAGGCATATACATGTGTGTGTGTGTGTTGCATATGTAGTTGTGTATGTGTATGTACATATAAGTGGTTTGTTTTTTTTTTCTGTGTCAAGCGGAAGCTGCTTTGTGCTTTTTTTTTTGTTAATGTTAACAAAAAAAAAAAGTAAACAACCACATTTACTATTTAAATAGGCCTAAGAATGTATTATACATGTAATTTATGCTAACGTTCACACACACATATATATATAAATATATGTATATATGCATATATTTAAAAGAGCAGCACACAAAAATAAACAGTTGTGTATCGGAACAATTTTAAAAAGGTGGCAACGCTGACGTTAAGTTAAACAACATAAACCTAACCTAAAGTAACGTAACGTAACATAGCGTAGCGTGTAACGTAACATTTTGAAATTCGTCTACTTAAAAAAAAAACAACAAAAAGAAAAACGAAAAACGTTTGGTAAAAATCTAATTTTCCATTGAATTTTATGCAATAAGTCCTTAATAAGTGAAATATTATACATATAGTTATACACAGCAGAAACGAAACAACAAGAAAACAACATATTTATAAGTCGAATAAAAAGCAGCAGCATTAAACATTTCGCCTTATCCATTAAATTCTCTGCCGAACAGCAGCTGCTCCAGCTCGTGTCCGTCGCGCCACTGGAGCACCTGAACCTGAGTTCGAAGAGTGTAAAAAGCAGCGCGCTCGCTCTCATTCGTTCATTGTTGCGCTCTCGCTCTCGCATCTCGTTGATGTTTTTGGTTTGCGCTTTGTGCTGTTCTTTCAAATTTTCGGTTAACACATATAAATGTATTTTGTATTCAACTTTTGCCATGAGATGAAAATAATAGAGTAGTGCGATCGGCCCAGTTTTTATATGGCAAGTTTTATTCAAATTTACTAGTCTATAAGAGTTAATGTGACGGCATCATGTTATGCGAGCTCTGGATTCGTTAACCTGTGGCTCTCAATCGTGGTGAATTCATTCTTTGCGGCTATAAAGTTCAAGTTTATGTAATATCCCCACTGTGGTGAAAAGGGGGGAGTTTAAAAACCGTGAAACCCCGTATCATTACAAAAACTCTCAAAGCTAAGGTTATACAATTTAAAAATGGTTAAAATGGTTTTGTGCAAATTTGTGTAACCTGTCCGTCTGTCCGTCTGTACGAACGCATCGACTTCAGAGACTAACCCAAATTTGTATTCAGAAAGCATACACAAACTTTTAACATTTAATTTTCGATGCTTCCTCCCAATCGCAACAAAATCAAAAAAAAAAAAAAAATTTTAAAATTTAAATAATTTCATAACCAAAGTTTTTCTTGGCATATTTTTTACAATGGTTAAACTTAGCTTTATTACGACGATGGGTAATTGATACCGTGGCGCTGGCATTAGGAGTTGTGTAAATGTAGTCGGAGTTAGGGTGGTGGGTGTGGGTTCGAGACTGCGAGCAGGGCGTTTTTCTTTGGCTTGGTAATTAGTTAATTAATTACTGTATTGATGTTGTACACAAACATAAGTGGAACTTTATGTGATCTCTATCACATCGGTGGACAAGAGGTGAAGTGGTGCCGCCATTAAGAGCTGGGCAGCTTGAAGTCGAGGTCGGTGGTTTTATTTATTTATTTATTTACACATGGATTATTTTTTGAGCTAAAGGGTTTTTTAGTTGGTGAAATTGAGCTTTATCCCGACAACAGCCAAGGTGTGGCGTGGCGTTGACATAGAGAGTTATGCAGGTGAACTTGAGGGTCGAAGGTTCGAGCCCCATGTGCGACGAAGTGGAGTTTCACTTTTTTTCCTCTTCTTTTGCTGTTAATTGATAATTTAATCATAATCATGTACATGTATATAAAGTATTTTATTCTAGTATTTTTCTTTGAATTTTTGTTTTTTATGGCTAAGCTGAGCTTTAGCATGCATCCGTTTAAGAACAGTCGTGGCGGTGCCATTGGGAGCTATGCACCTGAACTTGCAGAGCAGAGTTTCTGGTCCTGGTGCGAGACCGTCGAATAAGAAAAACATTGATTTATTTTGTTTTTTCCTCTTTCGCTGATAATTAATAATTTAATAATGTGCACACATACATACACACCTGGCGATTGTTTTTCTAGTATTTTTCTTAGAATTCTTGGTTTTTGATGGTTAAGTTGAGCTTTAGCATGTCAAAGTTTAAGGGCGAGTGTGGCGCGGTCAGTTAAGAGTTGTGCAATGCAGGTTATGGTTGAAGGTTCGAAACCGGCTTTGGCACGAAACGTATTTTTTGTTTTAATTTTTTATTATTTTTTTTAGTAGTAGTAATTTAATTGTTGTTATTTATACTGTTATATTAATCTAATGTATAGTTAGGCATACACAGATTCCAACCATTCACCACTAATATTAAAAACAGAATATTTAACTACTCAAAAATAGCTCTCAGCTGGGTTCAGGGTATCCCCTAGTCGAGCAATCGTAACGAAAATATGCAATAATATCTTGATATTGTTGTTTTCTTGGCGTACATACATTTATTTAATTTATTTTGGAGAAAACGTACAGTTAAAATATTTACAATAGCATTTGAATGTATTTGTTATTCGTTCTAAATTGTTTTGTTTTCTAAGCGAATTATTCGTAGCGAATTTAAAGTTTAATTGTAATATTTTTTATCTTTCGTAGTTTTTTATGCTTTTATTCAAGTTTGGTGTTTTTCTTGTTGTTGTTCTCGCCCTCGCCTAAATTATATAAAAAAAATAACTTTGTTGTTTTTTGGTTTAAAACAGCATTTTCCATTAAAAAAAAAAAATGATTTGAATTTGAATTTCGAATTGCGCATTTACTTGCTCGCATTTATTCAATTTTTTGTTGATTTTTTCATTAAAAAAAAATAATTTTTTTTTTATATAAAATTTAAAAAATAATAACATAAAAACGTTCTGAACTGGTTTGGTTTTTGTGTTTGTTGCTGTTGTTGTTCCTTCTCCTTTCGTTACTGGGCTCCTCCTCTCTGCACATTCACCACACTTCCAGTCAACGGTTGCACAACAGTTCTCACTTGGTTGCTGTCGCCGATGCCTCAGCCGTGTGATTGCTGGCGCTGCTGCTGCTGCTGTTGTTGCTGCTGCTGTTGTTGCTGCTGCTGCTGTTGTTGCTGTTGCCCTTGCGCTGTGTTAGTCCACCGGCGGGTGCTGCTGTTGCGGCGTTGCCAGACTTGCTCTTTGTGCGCGTCGACCCATTGGCCACGCGGACATTGCCCGAACTGTCTGTGAGATCCTCACTATCACTGGAGCGTATGTCGCCGGACATCTGCAGGAGCACAAGAAGAGCACAAATATTGGTTTTAAATCGTGCCAACAAGAAATTGTAATAACTTTAATTGTACGCAAGGAGGTAGGTTGTATGGCAGTTAAATGGAATGTAATGTAATGTAATTAACAATTGTTGTTAGCTTGCACAATAATGATGAAATTCAATTAGTTCCGTTGCCCAACACTCGTCCACACACCACAACACACTCTCTCGTGCTCGTGCTCGCTCTCGCTCTCGCTCTCGGTAATAACAAGAGCTCTCTTCATTTCTTTCTCTCTTTGGCTTTCCAGTGGAAATCTTGAACAATGCTCACATTCTTACGCCCACATTCCTGCTTTAACTTATTGGCATATGTGTGGAGGTGGAGGTGAAGGTGAAGGTGTGGTGAATATCAAATGATGATACACATACTAAACTTACCAGACCCTTCTGCAAGGAGTCAACAACGATCTTTAGAATCATATAGGTCCAAATGACGTGCAGTGCCAGCAGCATTAACAGCAGCGAATTGAATATGTAATAGGCTGGGAACATGGGCAGTATGCGCGGTGCCTCCACGGATGAGCTGGAATTGTGGACCGGGGGGAGAAGGTATGATAAGCCATAGAATCGATAGCGAAATAATCGATAGTTTACCTGTAAATGATGCGCGGATAGAAGCCGAGTCGGGTCACAATCCACACAACGGTGAATATGGCAAAGATCGCATCGCACACCTTCTGATAGTTGGCGTACTTGGTCAGCTTGGCCGCCTCGAGGAATATGTCGGCACAGTCGTGCACGACCAGAACGAGAGAGCCGACGCGATGCAGATTGCACACCCAGCTGAGCGACATTAGCAACAGTGTGACCATATGATGAATGAACATTTGCCAGAAATCCTTGCGCTTCACATCAAAGAATTGGGTGGCGGTCAGGGACCAATAGAACGACATCGATATCATATAGTACCACCAGATATCGTTGCTCACCGACTAAGCGAGAGGATGAGATTGGAGCGCGATTAGCTGATGCCGATTGAATTCGATGGTCGGTGGGGTCACTCACCTGGTGGGGATAACCGTACCAGCAGCTCTTCACATCCCAGAACCAGGGCTTGTCCCACAGCACTATGACGCCGAATATAAAGCTATATAGATAGTAGACGCACCGCCATGTGTTCTCGCAGAACTTCACAAGGGTCGACGGCTTGTCCTGGGCCCGACGCAGGCGCCACCAGCGCTCAATCTGTCGCTCGGACATGTCCGCCTGCTTGGACAGCGGTTCCAGCTGCGAAAGACACGTGAATGTTATTCAGTTGTGTGAATCAATTGAATCAATGATTGATTGATTGATTGACTGACTGGTTAATTTACTAACTGATCAATGTTGATCATGCAGATAAGCATAATACTGAGTTTAGGAAAACTTGAGAGCATTTCAGAATGCTGTGAATGATTGACTGACTGACTGATTGATTGATCGACTTTTGGTTCATTTACTTCTTAATTTAATTGACCCGATCGAATCTCCACTCACCCACTTGTGGTCCAAACGCGTCGATTTCGCATACGCCTCCTCTAATGTAGGAACATTTGCCGCTTTCTTAGGTCTAGAGCTTCGTATCCCCAACGATTTGCCAACCGGTGATATCCAAAAGCTGCAATCAACCGAAAACGATAAAAATAAAAGTGATTATAGTAAATTCGATGCAAGTGGAAGTACTAGCAGATACCCTGTAAATAGGTAGATGCGTCAGCTAGGAGTGGGAAGACTAGGATTAGGGTGATGGGGTGATCATATTCCGCAACATAACTGACAAAACAAGAACTCATTCCATGTAGTTGAAATATACCCTTTTTGCCCTATCTTCGTTATACAAATTTTAGTAGGCTAAAATAAACGTTTGCCAATTAGCAAATGCTTTATCTTAAAATTGTGCCTATTTATCAGTTATAAATCCAAATTTGGCAAAACCAATAACCTTTATCTGGATGTGATTAAACGTAAAGTTATTTAGTTTTATTTTATTTTAAGCGTTTATTTTTTTTGGAACTGTCATTGATTTTTACAAAGACAGAATGAATAATAAACATCTTTTGCTGTGAAATGTGGCAACAGCGCCAAGAAGAAGAAGAATTTTATTGAGGCCCAACTAAAGTATGCGGAAATTCTTGCAGCCTAAGAAAAAAAAAAAAAAAACTAAAAATTGCCTGGCCCCGGCCATACCCAACTGGCTGTCTGTCTGTCTGTCGCAGTGTCAGTCAACATCTCCCCGCACACTCTCGCTGTCTCTCTGTCTGTCTGTCTGGCTGTCTGGCACGTGTGAAGCATGGCAACACTGGACAACAACAACAACAATATTGGGACTAGCACCCATGCATAAGCAAGGTTGATCCAAGTTGTATTTTGGAAGTTGATTCGCCAACGAGAAATGAAATCGAAAATGGCCAGGCCCACAGAGCTCCCCAGCCCCCCAATGGAGCCATGCCCATGATCTCCAGTGCTGATCATTGAATGCGTCTGGCATTTTCAATTAGTTGTTTTCCTTCATTCGCTTTGGAAGTCCGACGTATGCAAAGCACATGCCCCAAAACAGAATCAAGGAAGCCCATAAGCATTTACGCTAAAGCATAAATACGTACATATATGGCATATAGATGTATATATTCTTTACTCGGTCAAACAAAAGGGCCAAAGGGTCGCAGCAGCAATAGAATTCGTGTTAATTATGACAATATATATATTGAGTCGATTTGATTTAATTTGCTTTACGAAGAGTTGAACTTTTACGCCGAACTCAGGGCTCAGTTCAGTCGCGCGGGGTTCAAGTTCAAGACCCCACAAAAAATCAATTTGATGCCGTCTGGTCGACTTAAGTGTGCGCTACGAATACAACAAACTCACAAACTCATGGCAGTCCAACTTTTTCTCAATGTTATTTAGACATGGATCCATAGCTCCCATATTTTAAACTTCCATAACTTTGTCAAAAAAAATCCGATTTTCATTTTGGTCATGGTTTACTGTCTAAATTGTTTCTACATTTCAAACAATTGCATTATTGAAAATCAAATTTTTTTGAAATTTTTGATGAAAAAATCATGTGGTCCCCCCTTGTACATTTTTTTCAAAATTTTAAATTTTGAATGTGTTTTTAATCGGTTGTATTTGTTTCAAAAAGTATAAAAACCAACATCAAAACCGATTTTGAGGGGGTCAAAAATTTGGTCAAAATCGACAAAAATTTTGACATGTAAAGCTCTCGGATCCATAGCTCCCATATTTCAAACTAGCATAACTTTGTCAAAAATTATTCGATTTTCAAGTTTGAGGGCATTTTGGTCATGTTTTATCGTCTAGATTGATTCTGCATTCAAAATATATGCATTATTGAAAATAAAATTTTTTTGAAATTTTTGATGAAAATATCATGTGGTCCCCCCTTGTACATTTTCGAAAAAAATTTTTTTTTTCAAAATTTAAAATCTTGAATTTATGTTTTTAATCGATTGTATTTGCCTCAAATAGTATAAAAAACAATATTAAAGCCGATTCTGAGGGGGTCAAAATTTTGGTCAAAAATCATGCCAAAATCGACAAAAATTTTGACATGTAAAGTTCTCGGATCCATAGCTCCCACATTTCAAACTAGCATAACTTTGTCAAAAATTATTCGATTTTCATGTTCTATGCCATTTTGGTCATGTATCACCATCTAGATTGATTCTGCATTCAAAATATATGCATTATTGAAAATAAAATTTTTTTTTGAAATTTTTTATGAAAAAATCATGTTGTACATGTTCAAAAAAAATTTTTCAAAATTTAAAATCTCGAATTTATGTTTTTAATTGATTATATTTGTTTTAAAAAGTATACAAAACAACAACAAAACCAATTCTAAGGGGTCAAACTTTTTGTCAAAAATTATGATTTATTATATTATATTTATAAAATACTTTCATCATTTCAATTTTAGTGAAAATATCATGTGGTCCCCCATACTCATTTTCGAAAAGAAAAGTTCGATCCGTAGAGCACTAATAAGCCGCCTCGCTCAATTGTAGCGCAGCATGGGCACAAATTAAATTTTGAAATGAATAACAACTTGCGCCCGCATAAGTACGCATTATATATATATATTTATTTATATGCATTGATGAATACACATTAATGCATAATAATAATATTCCGGCTGCGACAACTTTGGAATTTGTAATGCACAGTTATAGGAAGCGAGGCGCAGCGCGTGGCCTGCAGCCTGCCAATCAATAATAAAATACAAAATACAAAAAAAAACCCTAGCAACAATTTGTCAATTGACAGAAGAAGAAAACAAAAACAACAAACAGAATTTGAATAATTCAACACAACACACACAAACACACCACAGCACACAAAATACTCGATACTTGAGCAGGGAGGGGGCAACAAGAACAACAACAGCAGCGATGCCCGCTGGAATCTACCACGAATCTCGACTCGAAGCTGATGCGGCCGCGTTCCAGTGGCGACGAGCGGAATTTTGTGGAGTTTCTGCCCGGCCAGCTAATGCACGAAAAGGATCACGAGCTGTTCATTATAGTCACGAAGCTGCAGGCAGAGCAGCAGCAGCAGCATCGCTGGCTAAAGCCCGAGTATCGGTTAACACAGGATAACGCATAATGCAAATACAAAACACACAAACACACACACATGCACATGAATAAAGACTTTTTTTTACTTTGGCATCGATAACTTTTTTGTAACGATATACAATTGCCGTTGCTGCCTATCGTTGTGCGTGCAGTTAATTACAGTTCCCAAGCAGTGCTGCCAATTTACCTATTTTACAATGCCAAATCTGGCTTCTTTTGCAGATTCAACGTTTTACAACTCTTTATCAACTATGGTTTTAACAATAGTCTGCACTTAACATTTTTATCACCAGCGCTATGTGGGACAGATAAACTTGTACTATATGCTCCCCTAATCGGAATTCCAAAGAGCCAAAATGGGCGCACAATTTGTACGTCTAATAAGAAACGATAAAAACAAATAAGAATCAAGACGTCTTAGCATCTGGATAGGTTTTAAGTCCAAATTTGTTATCACCAATTTTGGCAGAAATTTTTGATACAAAATTTTACTAAATTACATATGTATAAAAAATGTTGTATTCAATTTATTTCTGCTAATTTTTTAGCTGTTTAAAGCTAATCTTTCATCATCGACAGTTGGCAGCACTGGTGGCATCCGTTGTACTCGATTGGCAATTAACGATAAATGCTACAATTATTTAACAATTTGGATTATAAACGCAAAATGAGCGAACAAATGCATGTTTTAAATTCGTATATAATCATATACATACATTTGTACATCGTTTCATCAAAATTATGGCAAGACCAGCAATTGCTGCCGTTATCAGCGGCAACAACAGTACAGCGTGTGTGTGTGTGTAAGAGAGAGGGAGAGAGTGTAAGTTGCCATTTCGGCGAATTAGCATGTGTATACAGAGAAAGAGCGAGAACGAGAGAGAAAAACACATTCGTTCGCCTGATGATAATTCAACACGCAAACGATTCGACGAGATTACAATAAAAAATAAACACATTAAAATATTGCACATAGTATGTGTGTGTATTATGAGATGACTCATGCTCTTCAGCATAAACCTTGAACAGTGTCATTCGAGCAATTTTACGGCGATAAAAAGATCAGTGGAATTCGCCCCAAAAACCAAAGCAAAATGTTATCGCGCGCTGTTAAACAGCTGATTGGAAAGGAATGGCGGCAACAACAGCAGTGGCAGCAGAAACGGTGCTAATTGGCCATTTAACATATTGCACTTAAAAATAGTGCGTGTGTGTGCGTATGTGAGCTGGCGACGGCGGCCTTCTGTGTGCGTAAAGCACGTGCACTTTTTTTGGGCCGTCGCTAGGGCAAACGTTACGTTAGGTTACGAAGCTGGCAACAGCGATAAACCAGCAGAGAAGAAAAAATAAAAACTAGTTTGGATTTAGATTAACGACACAACAATAGCTACAACTGGAAGTGTGTGCATGTGTGTGTTTTCGTTCTTGGAAAGTAAAGCGTGAATGCGCGAAATATTCGTGGAGAAACTGCAGTACACACACACACACACAGACACACTAATGGAGAAACTGCAGTACACACACACATACAGACACACACTCGGACAATTGTCGCCGGCTCGACCTGATTTGATTTAGCCATTAAAAACGATGCACGTGTGTGTGCAAATGTCTTTCTGTGTGTGGGCCAATTTTTTTGAAGTGAACTTAAAATTGTATATAGCTTGGCTGGCCGCGCGCTCTGAGGGTCGCCTGATACGTAATCTCATAAAAAAAAATGTTCACATACAGACAAAAACATATGTGTGTGAGTGTGCCTGCATAAATTCAAAGACTCCCACAACATTCCTCTGATTGGATTTGTTGTAATTGTTGTTGGTTTTCTCATAACATTCCAGTGTGCGCGTCCAATTTGGAAAAGCTAGCCAACACTTGACAGGAATGGAACGGAACTGAGTCACAGGCGTTCACACCACTGATTAAGCGTGCGTCACACACACACACTCATACCGATATATGTACATATGTGTATGTATATCATAATGTAATCGCGATAGCGCGCATTATCAAATTTTATTCCATTTTTACGTAAATCTTGCCCGCAAATCTTATCAACAAATACTCAAGTTTTGTGTGGGAACACTGCTTTTTTTTTTTGGGGGGGGGGGGGGGGGGGGGGGGGAGGGGGGGTGGCGGTGTGGCCCCGAAACTCCCCCACACCCACCGCGACCCTGAAAACCAATTCTCGTTTCAGAAACTCTGAAAATCAGAAGAAAAGACTGAATAACAAAACCAGTAAACTAGACAGCCATGACAAATATTCAGGTATTATGCGGTTATAGTTCAATAGAAGAGAAGCGCTGCACAAGCTTTTAAGACGTGAAGTTAGCCATTTCTCATTTACTGCAGACCATCAAAAGAATAAAAACACTCTTTGGAACTGTGGAATGGTACGAAACGCAGATGCGCCTTGTCCTATTTGCCTACTTAGTAAATGCAATTGTGCGCTTGTGTGTGTGTGTGTAAATATTGGCGAAAATTCACGTGAACATTTGTAATTATGTTAATTACGACATGCAAAGTGCAAGCGACGACACGCAACACATACACACACACACCGCATTTGCAGGTGTGTGGGATTTGCTAAACAAATGTAAGGTTAATTGCCAAAAAAAAAAAACAAGAGTAGTTGAAAGTGCCCTACTAGATTATACCCTGTAATAATAACACAAAAATAAAAGAGTGTGTGCCCAACTAGTAGATACACTGTGGGTGAATTAAAATTGATTTGTATCAAATTTAGTAGTTCTATAAATAAATCGTTCACACCTTTCCTTAACAATTTTCTGGGTATAAAAAAGGGGCAAATCCACTGCTGCACAGTGTACCATGTCCTGCTGTACACTGAGGCAAATGCTTCACGTATACACCACATATATTTTGTATCATTAAAAACAGAGATAAGAGTCCTTATCTAAGCGTCGCAACTATTTGCATTGTAGTGAAGTTAAATTGGTTTATGATCACATTCAAATTTCAGTTGTAAATTGAGTACACTCTAAGTGTGTGTGTGCATGTTTTCATAATGACTAATAGCTGAAAGTTCGTATAATGTATAATGTAGATTGTAAACTTAGACCTTCGTGACACTTTGATACTGTAATCGGTTTTTCGCATGTCATTATCAAAAGATACTTGCATATAATTCCTGTTTCAAATCATTCGCACGCTACCAATTCAGCTAATTTGCTTTTGTCTCTAAAGTTTTCCCTTACCAACACTAACAAGCCTTACAGTATTTTTAAAATTTATAAGCTCTATGCATAATTTGCATGGCCTGTTTGCAATCATGATTTAAGAGTTTATAAAAAAAATAAGCGAAAATATCGCTACAAAAATCATTTCAGTTAATTAAATGTAAATTTATAATACAAGGAAAATGGTTTGATTTGTGGAATATATTTTCCTTTTTAGATTTTAAAACATTGAGAAATTTTGTAGTTTCAATGTGTAAAAAATCGCAACTTGTAAATTGTAAGCAAGCGATTTTTTTGAAATATTTTTTATTGGAAATTCATTTAAATTTAATGCCAGATTTGTTTTTAGTTTTTCGACTACCTGTAACCACTGTGCCGCACACCGACGCTGACTAGAAAAGTGGGAAAGGCAAATGCAGGGCGCCGTTGTTTTGCTGATATTGTTATGCTTGTTTGTTTAGTGCATACAAGTATAAACAAATACAAGTATAAACAAATACCATTTTTTTTATTGCTGTCATAGTTGTTTTAACTAAACAATTAGTAAGCGCTGTGCGCGGTACGACGACTCTCCGCGCAGATCGTTTCGCTCTCATTTTTGTGTATTTGTTTGTGTTTGTGTGTAAATTGAGATTCCAATGGAAGTCGACGCTGACGTCGCCGCAGCCGTTACTTTTGTGCTTGCTGCTATTTGCAATCGAAGAAGTGGATGAAGGAGAACGTAAAGTTGCAAAAGGCGACGGTAGCGGGCGGGTAACAACCAACAAACACATACAAACTTATGCATACATATGTTGGGCGTTTCCACGTGTGGTTGTTTGGTTTAAAAGCTAAAAAAAAAAAAACGAACAGGGACAGTTATTGCCGGATTGCCGCAGATTAAATACCCTTTGCACACAAATGCGAGATGTACGCTATACAAAAACATATTTTTTTTCGGCCTATAAATCCCATGACAATTTAAAGTGGAAGATAGAAGGACGGACATAGCCACATGGACTCGACTGTTTTTTCTGATCAGAATAATACATACATAAATAGAGGTCTTCTACACATTTCGTGACAAAATTCAATTACCCACTGCAAGGGTATAAAATGCGTCAGTTTACTGTACATAGCACAGCATGCACACGCACACAAACAAACAAACGAGCCTGTGTGTGTGCTGCGCCATGTAGGTGTGTCCGTGTGCACAATGCCAGTGCTTGAAAGCGGCGCGGTCAATGGGAACATTTACAGTAAAATAAACCAGCACATACACACACACATGCATAAACGCCGCATAAGTTTAATGAATTGCGGCGACGCTGGAAAACGATAAAAAAAAAAGGGCGTACATGTTCATACGTATATAATAACAGTTAATGGAAATGTTTTCTTTTTTTTTTTTGTTTTTAGTTTAGAGTTTTATTAATTTTACTCACCGCTCCAGTGTGTAGCGCACCAGCATAACGACAGCGGCCAATGGAATGGGCCAGATCAGATCGCGATAGTTGGCATGGACAACATCAGGGCGCGAACCGGGCGCAATGTCCGCCCATGTTGTATTTGGCGGTAGCCAAATATGCGTACTCCAGAATGCGCTGCTGAATTTATTGATTATGTCCATGTTGGCTTTCTTTAAATGCTTCCGTCTTTGCTTCTGCCTTTTTCCCCACACGGTTTAGTGCTTTCAGTTCTCTCTCGCACGCACACACAGAGAGACAAAGAGAGACGCTGGTCACAGGGCGGCGTTGAATTAACAAAAATTTGTATTTGAGTATAGACGGGGCGGCTTGCTCTGTTTGGGCTTTATTTGGCTTTTTTTTTCTTCTTTTGTATATATGTATATATATATAAATATATTTGGTTTAATTTTCTGATTGGTGTTTGCTTGACTAAATTGTTTTATTTCATTGTTTGTGTGTGTTTCTGTTATGTTTTATGCCGCTTTCGTTGTCAGTGATACACTTATATGTTACATTAACATGGCTGTGTGTACGCACATATAAGAGTTTTATATTCACATAGAATTTTGGAACAAACAAAAAAAAAAGTATTAAATAAAATACACCACGCGTTGCGAGTAGCAGCACACACACACTAGAACACACAGACACACCTACGCGCACTGAAAACTAACCGCCGAAAATGACAGGCACAGTGGGCACGCAAGGAACTAAACTCGATGCACACTTTATACTGTCAGAGACAACCGAAATGTTGGCTTAAGCTTTAGCGTATAAAATGTTTTGAAATGTAGGAGTTATATTAATAATAATATACGTATAAACTATATGTGAGAAGCGCGCTCACACGAACCGCTTATTATTATCGCTCAAGTCGTGTGATGTTTCGTTCGTTCTTGCTACCCGCTTGACAGCATTGCCAACACTGTGGCCAATGTTGCCAGCATTTGAGGGCACATGTTGATTTCTGAGTAAATGCGACTGTTATGTTCAACATGGGCATAGTGATGTGTAAATTCGCAAAAATCAATTACATTGGCATATCGATAGCACACCGAATGCGAGCCTAAGTAATGTTGTCAGAGCTGGCCAACGTTTGGCAACACTGTTACAGACAACATTTTGACGTTTGTGCTTCTTCGTCTTTGGGTTTTTTTTTTATTGTGACACTGCAAGCGACGTTTATTGTGTATTAATTTTAGTTAAATTCGTTTTTAGCATATAATTTAGTTATTTAATTTATTAGAATGGCTGAATTTCTGGACTCCGAGGCCGCCGAATCGGAGGTATGTGTGCTTGCCCATGCTCGACGCGCGCAAATTGCGATTTCTTTGCATGCTACGCGTTCTAGTGCAGGCGCGTGTGTGTATATATATATATATGTATGTGTGTATATGTATTGCATTTTTTTTCCGTTTGCAGGATGAGGAAGAATTGGACGTGCATGACCGAAAGAAACTGAAAAAACTAAAAGCCGCCGTCTCCGACAGCAGCGAGGAGGAGGAAGGTGCGTATACATCAAAAAAGAAAATTCCGCTCAATTCCCGCAAAAATTTTACATATCGCAAATTTTGTATATTGTCTGTCGGCCACTCAAGCAAGCGGTTAGTCCCTTTCTCCACCACCCCGCCCCGCTCCCCAAGTTGCGTTCATGTGTGTTCTGCATACATATGCTCTATATATGTGCGACATGTTTCATAGGCAGTTTTTTTTTTTGGGCCGCCAGGCAGGTGCCTACGTTTTGTTTACAGCTTTGAGGTTATGTACCATGTTGATATACCCTTTGTCGAAGGTATTTGAATTTCATCACGACGAGTGTAACACATTAAAAATAAAAAGATTTGCAAGCGCATAAAGCGTATAATATATAATTGAGGCAAATGTAAGATGTATACAATAACTTACATTATTTATTTCATATATGTATCTGTTAACTAAGCTGAAAAAAAACGGTTTTTGATTTTCAATTTGATTAATATGAGCATCGATTTTTCTTTTGTTCCTTTTCGATTCATTTTTTTTAAGAAGTCCTAATAAAACTCGAATACTATACGTCTCAGTTGACCCTTTAAGTATATATGTAAGTTAACTTTATCATATAGGACACCATAGGAACAATCTGCTATTATAATTGCCTTTGAACCTAAGTGTGCCCCAAGCTAAATTTTCATATAAGATACATACAGTGTGTCAAGAATGACTTTACACATTGAGAAAAAATTGGTTTTTTCAACTTCTCGTTAGCAAAAAACACATTTTTAATGAAACATTTAAGTAAATCCTTATCAATTATAGTAGTTTATGCAATTTTAAAGAGAATGCTATAAGAAACGAAAATTTAATTGCACTAAATTCAAAAATAAACAACAAAAACTATTACGACTTAATTTTACGAGTGTCAAGAAACTCTTTACACAACAAATATTTTCTTCCTTTCGGTGAAAATTTTGCAATTTTGAGACGTCATTTACTGTAAAACTGCGAAATAAAGATGCCAGGCAAGAGAATGTCGTTTGAAGTGATCCAGCTGGTG
>SCDY01000236.1:0-93696 GCA_004143825.1 Drosophila micromelanica
TAGATTTTGATGCCCCTAATAAGTCCTGAAAATTTCATAACGATCATACATTTCGTTTAGAAGAAATCAAGGATTTCGTTTCTGTACTGAGGGCACGCGGACCGAGGAAAGTGAGTGCTACGTGCATTTGTATATGTGTGTGTGTGTATGTGTGAATTTGTGTATGTAATTTGTGTATGTAAACGAGCTGAAATGTTTATAGAACCAGATCGCAGGGATCAGGGATCCCCTAGTCGGGCGGCCCCGACTAGAGCCTTCTCACTTGTTATACTATATGTTTTGCTTCAATTATATTACATATATCTCAGGTCTACGATACATAATATTCGTATAATAATCGTACGTGTCACGAGACAAAGCTTGACACGAGGCCAGCTCTAATTGTGTATTCATGTTCGTATTGAATTGGTTCGAACATGTTGGGGTGGGTATATGCGTCTATATGTTATAGTGCTCTATATACGGGTGTATTTGGTCTACCGCCCCCTTCTTTTGTTTTGTTGTTGTTGGGGGCAACGGTAAATCAACAAATTATATGGAAATTACTGGGCATGGCAAACGTTCTCCTCACATATTGTTGCATACTTTTGCGGACCGACACACATCCGCATATTCGCATTTAACATCCGCACATCCGCACACTTGCTTTGCACAGATACAAGGTACTAATAAAATTAAAGTACCCGACAATAGACATAAAACAAAACCGAACAGAAAACAAGTTGAAGCCTTGTTCGGCAGGGGGAGTGGGGTGGGGGCGGGTTTCTGATAGGCGCTTTAAGGGCTCCGTTGGGGTTAAGCTAGACATCGAGTTCCAACAATCGCCGAATTACATCGGCTAACAAAATGCATTTGGAATGGACAAAGTTACGACTCTGTTTACACGGTCATAAAAAGGGTATTGAGTTGAGTATTTTTATAGGCCATATTTATTTCGATGTTTAACAGATCGATCGAACGTAAAAATATACAAATTAAAAGAGAAACTTATATAATTTATTAATTTGATATATAATGCATTAATTAAAAAACTCATTCTAAGCCTAATTTATTTAAAAATAATTTGTTAATTTTTTATATAATTCATTCATTAAACAAAAAATTAATTCATTCTAAGCCTAATTTATTTTAAGCTAATTTAGTAATTTTATATACTTTTACGTACTTATCATTTTATTTAGTAAAGTTTTCTAGCAACAATTAAAAAACACAAATATTTATTTGAAAACATTACATACAAGTATGTAGTTATTTATTTTTAACTAAAATTTTTATTTCTTTTTTTATTTTATTTGTATTATTTTATTACATTTTTATTTTATTTTTATTATTTATTTTTTTTTTATTTCACTTTTATCTTACAGTGTATGTTTTTGATATTATTGCTCAATCATTGAATTTAATGTATTTGAAATGAAATCAGTGCAAGAACATATTTTTCAATAGTCCTACTATTATTTTACTTATTGTTTTACATATAATTTTTGGCCTGACTTTTGCCAGACTTAATATAATACAATTAAATACCAAAATTATTGTTATGCAGAAATCAAATATTTTATAGATTATACAACAATACACGGCAATCAATTTCATATATTGTTTTTTTTTTTTTTGTATTTCTAGATAATTTATGCATTAATTTCTGTCAGTGTATTTGTATTGTAGTCGATTTATGGGCGATGTGCGGAAGTTTATTATCCATTTTGGTGGCAATTTATGTGCATATTGTCCTTTTCTTAGGCGCTGTCCAACTACGTGGAGTGGGGGGAGAGGAGGAGGGGGTTTAGGTGTGTTCTAGGAGTTTGTTTAAGAGGTGGGTGGGGTGTTTGTGGATGGGCTTAGCTCTGCGTGTCGATGGCGTCGCCTGTCGAGGCTTGATTTGACTTTGACACATGAATCACAAAAACATACACCTACACCTACACACACACACACACACAGCAACACCTACACACGCACACCTCGTTCGTAAGTAAACACCCTCTGAAACATTGGGCTCCATAATGATATCGTTTGGCAGGCAAGGCGGGCGTCGCGAAGGGTCGCTCCCCAACACCAACACCCAAGAATGGAGCAGGAGCAGGAGCAGGTGGAGGTGGAGCAGCAGCAGATGGGGTAACAACAACTGCAGCAACAACAGCAACTGGAGGCGGGGCAGGAGCGGGAGCAGGAGCAGGAGGAGTTGCCACTGCTGCTGGCGGCACTTGCAGATCCACGCTACATGCGAACAAAACGATACTGAAAACGGTTTCGGTGTTCCTCGCCAGCGGCAAACGTAACTCGAGCAACCAGTCGAAGGCAGCAGCGGCTGCCCTGCAGAACAAACGTCAGCAGCGCCAACGGAAAATGGACGAGCTGAGCGGCAAAATTAATCCCAAGCTGTTGGACAGCCTGCGCAAGAAGACCCGATTCACCAAGTGAGTAACTGAGTTTTAAAGTAATCTTTAGACAGCAAAAAATCCGAGAATGTTTGACAAACTAAGCTTCAGTTTTATATTGATAGAGATCTATATTTAAATAGGGAAAACACAATACCAGAATTTCTCTATTATTCTAGAGTGTTTTAGATCATATTCCAGAAAGTTTTGCAGTCAGCATTTCCAAGCATAGCTACGATTCAGTCTGGAAAACCTACCCTTGGTAGTCTGAAAATTTCACAATTATTTGAGGTTATAAGTTTAGGGGTTATATAGATTATTAGAGCTTACATCCTTTATTTGTGTACTCCTTTAGAGCAACCCTTCCACAGAATGTTTCCTGAAATAAAAATATATCCAATCATATCGTAAAATATCATGTTACGCATGAGTTACTTCTCAATAATGATATTAACACACTCAAGGTTCAAATTGAGGATTAAACCCATTTAAGGGACATAACTAGGTCAGATTCCATCAAATTGAAATCAATATTTCTTCACAGAGATGAGCTGGATGCCCTGTGCAGGATCTATCGCAAGCTGGTGTCCAATTGTCAGTATGCGGCCAAAACACTCGCCTCGAGCTCCTCCAGCGCGGCCATAGCCAAGCCGCATTCCGCCGTCGAGGTGCGATTGCTCCACGTTCGGTTCGAGCTCACCTCACCTCAAACCTATTTCCTATTTACAGGGTATTGATCGCATTGTGTTCCGTGAGCTGCTGCACAGCACCTTTGACATTGTCACCGAGGAGATACTGATGGAGCGAATTTTCTGCAGCTGGGACAAGGCCCATGAGGGTTTGCCCCTGCGCCTGGAGGGCTGGCTAATAGGATTGTCCACATTTTTGCGTGGCACTCCGGCGGAACGGGCCGCGTTTTGTTTTCGGGTTTATGATCTCAATACGGATGGGTTCATTACCAAGGATGAGATGTTTACGCTGTTGCGCAACTGCCTCATCAAGCAGCCCCAGGACGAGGATCCGGACGAGGGTGTCAAGGATCTTGTGGAAATTGTCCTGAAAAAGTTCGATCTAGACAAGGATGGCAAGGTCTGTACAGGATCTGTAATCATAGCTTGGTGAACACCTTATTTAATATAGTTACACTTTTGGCAGGTCTCCCTGGATGATTTTATGGGCACAGTCACCGCCGAGCCGCTCCTTATCGAGGCCTTTGGACAGTGCCTGCCCACAGACAGCGCCGTCGTCTCCTTCTTCTCCACGCTTCAGGTCTAGAACTCAATTTAATCACTAAGCAAATATTTTGTTAACGGCAAATTAAATGTTTAATAAAGGCAAATGTTAAAACAATCAAATGTGAAAGCTTTTTGATTATGACTGTACTTTAAATATGCCTTATTAATAATACATTTTTATAAAATTTTTTTCAAAATTTTTTTTTGATATAAATTTAAAATTACAAATTTATATTTTCTATCATTTTTATTGTCATAATAAAAAGCAACATTAAACCCGATTCTGGCGTGTTCGAGCTGTTGGTAAAAAATCATGCCGAAAATTTCAAAAATTTTGACATGTAAAAGTCTTGGACTCATAGTTCCCATATTCCAAATTCCCATAACTTTGTCAAAACTGAACCGATTTCCACGTTTGATGGCATTTGTATCATGATTTGTCCTCTAAATTGAATCTACATTCAAAGTATATGCATTTTCAAAAATTAATTTTTTTTTGATTTTTTTGGAAAAAATCCCCTACTCCCCCCTTACTCATTTTCGAAAAATTTTTTTTCAAAATTTAAAATTGCGAATTTTTGTTTTTAATCGATTATAATTGTCATAATTAGTATAAAAAACCACATTTAAGTCGATTTTGGGGAGGTCAAATTTTTGGTCAAAAATCATGCCAAAATTTACAAAAATTTTGACATGTAAAACTCTTGGACCCATAGTTCCCGTATTCCAAATTTCCATAACTTTGTCAAAACTGAACCGATTTCCACGTTGGATGGCATTTTTATCATGATTTGTCCTCTATTGAATCTATATTCAAAGTATATGCATTTTCAAAAATTAATTTTTTTGGATTTTTTTTGGAAAAATCCCCTACTCCCCCCTTACGCATTTTCGAAAAAAAAATTTTTTCAAAATTTAAAATTGCAAATTTTTGTTTTTAAGCGATTATAATTGTCATAATTAGTATAAAAAACAAAATTTAAGTCGATTTTGGGGAGATCAAATTTTTGGTAAAAAATCATGCCAAAATTTACAAAAATGTTTACATATAAAACTCTTGATCCCATAGTTCCCATGTTCCAAATTCTCATAAATTTGTCAAAACTAAACCAATTTCCATGTTTGATGTCATTTTGGCCATGATTTATAATCAAGATTGAATCTACATTCAAAATATATGAATTTTCAAAAATAATATTTTTTGAATTTTTTTTGGTAAAAACCTATTTTTTTTATTTGTTCCACATAGCAACTTTATTCTTTCTAGCAAGCAAAGCTAGAGTATTGAATGAAATGAGTTCAATAATCTGTACCTTTCTATTTCATTTAATTAATGTGTTCAAAATATAATCACAGAACTATTTTTTGTTTCATAATTTTCGGTTGTAGATGAGCCCCAAGAATATTTTGTTAAACAAATTCAATTAATTTGACATGAAACAAATAGATAATTTAGCTTATCGATTAGCGTAACTTGAACTTAAATCAGGTTCATTGGGCCATTTAACTGCTCCAAAAGTCCACAAATAATTCATGAGTCATGCTGAGTATGAACATGAATATGAATATTGGTCAAGTCGAAAGCGATAGCGTCGATTAGAACAGATATTTCTGGATTAAAATAGTTGAACGCAAACAAAATAAACAATGCGCGTCACCAATTTAGGTAAAAGAAAACATTTTTTAATATAAATATGTGGAAAACTATACAGATTTAAATGAAATTAAATAAATAATATATTCTAAGCACTAAAATCAAAATAAATTGAATATATTAATATAATAAATATATTTTTCGAAACCATTGCTAGACTGCTTCTAAGCAAGTGGACCGCACTGTACGGGCACATGTTGGCCGTCTGGGCCTTGGCAGTCACGATATTGTTTAGAATTGCGAGTAGAAACTGACCGTTAGCACCCGCCGGAGGTCGTCCAGTCCGTACGTGTGCTTCTGACCCCCAAATCAGCGACAGAACCGACAGACACTTGGACTTGGATACGAGCGTGCAACAGCTCGCAACACACGGAAATGTTGCATGCTCCACGAAACGTATCTGAGTATCTATAAGTTTTGTGTATCTGCAAACAAAGTTTGTTAAAAACAAATGTGTATTTATTTCTAATTTTTTGTTTAATGTTTTCTTTTTTTTATTGGTACAGCATACTTTTGGAATATTATTTTTAATTTTTAATTAATCCATTATACATCACCATATTTTTCGTTCACATTTGTATCCAGGATAAATCTATAGGTTTCGATGAAAAATATTTTAATCTTATTAAATAAATAACAAAAATAAATAAATGTTATTTAACCGTGACTTATTTTGAAATTGATATTATTTAATTACAATTTTAAGGAAACTACATTTAATTTTTTGTTTGTCAACTTTTCTGACTTTAGTTTTGATCAAAGTGTAATTTTTGAAAATATTTTACAAAAAAAATTTTAAATTTTAAAAAAGTCTACCGCTTGAAAATAGATTTAAAAAAAGTTATGACAATTAAGTTTAAATTTCAGTGTAAATATAAATGTTGTTTTTTCGAGATACTAAAACTGGAAATGGAAATGAAACTGAACTGTGTGTGTGTGAATGTGTGTCACATTACGTATACGTAAGTGAATAAGCATATAGCATATGATTAGAGATTATTGTCTATATTGCGCTCATTCTAATTCCCATTCCGGTCCGCCTCAGTTTCAATTTTTGTCTCAGTTGATGCAATTCTCAATTGCAATTCAAGTGCAAAAAAAAAACGTGCAACTCGCAACCGGCAAACTGACAACCGGTTGTCAACCGTGCAAAACTGGGTGTCAGCTTTGCGTGTCTGTCTGTCAGTCTGTGAATACAAGCTAATCGAATAATTTAGCTCAAGTTGCATCTAGCTAGAACAACAATTGAACAATTGATCAATTGAACACTTGATTAGCTAACTGATTTGCATTATTTCATAAAAACAATTAACAATTTAATATTTCGACATTTTATTTATTATACATTTTGTTCTCATACTTTTTTTTTTATTAAAATCCAAATACGAAATTCTATATTATTCTATTCTATATTCTAGTCTATATTCTATATTCTGAAAGTTCCTATTCAATTAATAAAGTATTATTTTACAAAATAGTAGTAGTCTAAATTTATAAAATAACTTAATATAATAATATATAAATAAAGTTAAAAAATATTAAAATTTGTTCGACATACAATTTTTTTAATATGTGGTTTATATTCTTATGCATATCAATAAATTTAATAAAAATTTGTCGTTCAATAAAAAGATTTTTTGTTTTATATTAAAAAATTATATTTACAAAAAAATTCTGATTTATTTATATAATATAATAATAGCTATAAATATAAATATAATTATTTATATATATATATAGTTCTATTCGAGCAGCGAAGCGCAGCGAATAATGCAGCTTATCAGGCTTCGGATCGGGCTCGCCTCAGTTGACGTTATATTTGCCTTGTTACTAAATCTGTGTGTTTTGCTTTTGATTTGCCGTGACGACTATGTAACGCCCCAATGCATATCGAACTTTATTGATGGCGATTTACAGTTATGTAATCGAGAGACCTTTCGATCAGACACCAAAATACGAGAGAGATTTTTAAGCGGCAAAATCTTTTGAAATGTTTTTAAATACAATTTAAGAAAAAAAATAAGAGAATGCGACAAGAAAATACCCTGTATACAATATTCTAAATATCTAATTGTTTCAGAGAGAGAATGGAGAATAATCCAACTAAGTATATAGAAAATCCTATTTACAAACATATATTATAACGATTAATTTAGGTCTATTTGTGCTTGTCTAAAGTTTGTATCTTTCAAAGACTTTGATTTTTAAATACAATTTTTAGCCGCCCTTTTGACTACAGGGTAGAAATAGTAATATTTATATTTGATAAACAGCGTGCGCTGTTGCAAAACTAAAATATATATATCTGTACATATACAAGTAGAGCACTCTAACAGCTTTTATTTCTGTTTTTGTATTTGCCTGTATTATCTATATTTGTATCTTAATTTATATGCATATTCACCTACATGAAAATATAGTTGGGAATCGGTATACTACATTATATAGCTGCTACAGAAACAAGCCGACGAATAAATACTTTGGTAGCAACTAGACCCATCTTTGCGATTCTCATGAACTCAAGGAATGCCTGTAGACTTTTGACAGATTTCAGTAATCTCTCTCTCTTTTTCTCTCTCTCTCTCTCTCTCTATCTCTCTCTCTCACTCAACAGGCAAACTGTAAATTTATTGTATTGTTTCTCAGCATCAATGGATTCAATTTTATATTATTATAATAGTGATCATCAATGATTATCAACACGATCTTCGATTCCGATTGACAAAACTAACGATTTTCATTCAGAATTCGCTTAACTAGCTAATCTGTAACTTTTAGTTAGTTAGCTTAGTTATAATTGTGTAATTTCTTTAGTGCATCTGTATATCTTTCATGGCCTTGTATAATTTCTTATATTTGTATCTTATTATGTTTGTATCTGTATATTTTTGTATCAATGTGTTTATCAGTAACTGTATCTGTATCTCTAGTTGCTCAAAGAGCGGACATATGCCATACACCATTTGTGTGTGTGTGTGTTTGTGTGTGTAGTTTTTTTTTCACTCTCGGTATCTAAAGCTAATAAAATGAGTCAAATCCAAAATATAGACCTTCATTGTTTATAAATATTACTACAAGTATGTAATCATTGGGTGCCGATAAACACACACTCACACTCACACATTCATTACACTACACGACACACTACACTACACACTCAAATTCAGACTCATTCAGCGATCTTTGTGAAAGTTACACTCAACGCTCGAGACTCTCGAGTTCTATATAGATCAACTATGTGGGGGGAAAAACAAAAACATGTGTTCAAAAATCTTTATAGAACAAGCTCTCCGTTGTGGCTGAGTGTGAGTGTGTGTGTGTGTGTGTGCACGAGTGAGTGTGTTATGAGTGCTTATGTGAATATTTTCAAATATACAGATATAATAATCACTCATACGACCTGCCGGCATGTCGCAATGCGTACTGTTTACTTCTGTGGGAATTCAGTTCGAATTCGTTAACAGGCGCTAACGGTTTAAGTTCCCGAAACGCGGGTCAAAAACAAGACAAAAACAAGATCCTTCGTATAGGCAAACATATCCAGCAAATATGTCAAAACCCAGTCAAAGGTTAGTAGAAAACCAAAAAAAAAAAATAAAATAAAAGAAAATATTTATAAATATAATTCAATGTGAATACGTGTTTCAAAAGTGGGTGAATTTTGTGAGCAGCAAATATCAGAATCGAAAAATACGAAAAGTATATATGTGTATATAGAAGAGGCTGAAAATTAGACGACCGCTAGCAACGACCTATGCAACCCAAAATCATAATCTTATCGACTTTAGACATCGTGTACATAAATATATTATAATTTTTTTTTTAATTTTTGTTTTTTTTTTTTTTTTTTTTTTGTATGCCTCGAACACGACACGTAATATGCGTGTTTCGTTTTTTTTTTAGAAGTGGGGACCTAGATAAGAGCCTGTCCAACCAAACTGGAACTTTAACCCTTGCTCGAATCGAACCTACATTTTGTTATCTTTGAACACAGTGAAAATGAAAAACCAAACTGGGATATAATTAGAATGATTGGTCTGGTACGTGGCCAATCTTAAGTGGTCATAACAGAGTGTTAACGGTACACTGAGAGAAATGAAGTTAAATTATTATTATTATAAAGATATATTTTATAGTAATATTTAGCATTTTCGGGCATAATAAAACTTTTGTCACCACCCAGAAGAATTTGTTCAGCATTTTTGGACTTTGACAACATATTTAATCAGACCTGTGAATGACTTAACACTTTTTTTCAAGTGTAGCCAATTGTTAGTGAATTCCGCCAAGTATCTAACTCAATTGCACTTCGACCGGATTTTCAGCTTGTCCAACCAGTTGATATTAAAACTATTGCAATTTGATTAAAATTCAATATGCAATTTTTATTACTTGGTAATAGCCTAGAACATTTCCAATTATGACATACCATAGGTAGAGGTTCTGCTTAAGTCCAGATGCAGTCCAGCAATTATTGTTGCCCACAAAAAAACAACACGCGTTGCCTTCAGACCGAACAATAAATAATCCAGCTGAACTCTAACACCGGGAAAACTGGTATCAAATATCGAACGTGTTCGATTTATGTATTTCAATACTTAAAAATGGTATTTCTATGGTATTTCTATGACCGATTTTATAGATAATTTATTATCTATAAATTCAAGGACTTGCTTTATTCTGGTTATACCAATGCACTTAAAAGTGTTTGTTTACATTAAATAAATAAATAAATAGATACAAATTAAAATTTCTTAGTTAACTCTCTTGAATTCCATCTTAATTCAGAAAAGCCGAAGGTTATATATTTATATTTTTATATTTAAAGCAATTCTTCAGCTTGATTTTACACGAAGATATATCATATATACTCAAATTTTGAGTGTTATTCTGGTTGATCTGATATGTAAAAACATTCAAGAATATTTAACTTTTGAATTTAGTATGACCCTGACTTTTGATAATGATCAAGGATATAGTCAGTCAGATATATTTTTATATTCATATATATTGCTTAATTTCATAACGGTAATGTTTTACACAATTCGTGACAAAATTATAATGCTATATATACTATAAATAAAGCTGGCTCGACAGCAATTGTAATATGGTAATATATTCTCATATCAAGAGAACATTACGTGGGCGTTCACAGTTGGGTGTTGGATGCTTTTTGATGGTCACCATTGCTCAGAGTCAGGGGCAAATTTGGCATCAGATGGAATCAGGGTTCAGCTGAAATGTTCTGGTTCAGGGCCACACGGTCTGTTGTAAAAACCAAGCACATGTCATACGAATATTGTTTTCGTTGCTTTTCTTTAATATTTATTTTTTTGTTATTTTTGTTATTGTGGTCATTATCGCTAGATCGCGGCACACAGCTGCAGTGGCTGGAGAGCTAATTATACAATATGTGTATATAGGGCAGCAGCTTTGAAAAAAAAACAAAAACATTGCTGAGCATAGGTGAAATAGCCCTGCCCCGCCCCCCCCCCCTCCCCTCCCCTCCCATTGACCAGTGCAAAAGCTAAAAACAAACATAAAGCCAAAAGGTCTCAGCTCACAGATAAAGATAAAAGCTGCCAAATGAGTTCGCCGGCTGCGGATGCGGATCATAAGTAAGAAGTGGCCCCTTTAAAGTTGGAGTCGCGCACATTAGACCCAAAAGACCTATGGATACACACACACGCGCGCACACACACACACACACACACTAATCGCGAGGGTTGCCTATGTCATATTCAGAAGCATATATTAAAATTTTTACAGCTGTATTTTTACATGTTCATTAACATATTAAAATTCTGTGACAGTTTTAATCCTGTTAAATTTTAACAGCACCTATTCAAGAAAATGTTGTCTGCAGCCTTGCAGCTTTATGTTAATTGCTTACAAAGGCCCCTCTATGCGATTCTCATGAATTCAAGTAAGGCCTACAGGGTTTTTAAGTAATGTGTGTGTGTGTGTTAATTAATTGATAATTATGTTTAAATAGTTTTTTTGTTTTGTAATAGGTAAGTGGCTCTCACTCACTCGCTCTCTGTCTCTCGTTTTCACTCTCTCTTTCGCTCATAGCTCACTCTCTTACTTCTTCGATTTCGCTTCGATTTAGCTCCCTCTCATTCATTCGCTCTCTCTCTCAATCTCTTTGTCTCTCTCTTTCTCGCTCTCTCTCTCAAGAAACAATAGAAATTGAAGGTAAACACAGGGTATCTACTTGCTGGGCAACCCTCGCAGTCCACACGCACATCACTTAATAACAGATCAGATCACAATATAATTGACTTCAGTCACGCATTTCCCAAACCTACCACCCCCCCCCCCCCCCCCCCCCCCCCCCCCCCCCCCTCTTCCCCCGCGGTCCGAGTTGACGCAACGTGTCCATTGTAACTCTTGCAGCAACAACAGCAGCAGCAGCAGCGGAAATGGCGGCCAGAGCAATGATATCTACAACATTGTGCTGCTCGTTGTGGACATTGTGATGCTGGTGATCAAGTTTTGGGTGGCCATTATCGAGGAGACCATCCGGCTGTTCACCACGCGTCCCCAGGCGGATGTCAGCGGTCAGTTTGTGCTGATCACCGGCGCCGGTCACGGCATGGGCAAGGAGATGGCCCTCCAGTATGCCGCCATCGGCGCCAAGGTCATCTGCTGGGATGTGAACGAGCAGACGAACACGCAGACGGTCAAGCAGATCACCCAGGCGGGCGGCACCGCCTTTGGCTATGTGTGCAATGTGGTTAGGCGCGAGGATATCATCGAGCTGGCCGGCAAGATGCGCAAGGAGCACGGCTTCGTTAGCATTGTGATCAACAATGCCGGCATTATGCCCTGCCATCCGATCCTGGAGCACACCGAACAGGAGACCCGTCTCATGTACGACATCAATGTGCTCGCCCACTACTGGGTAAGTTTCGATCGATCCCAGCCAGAAATCATCAGCAATAAACCATTCTTGTTCTGCTTGTGATTCCAGACGATCCAGGCCTTCCTGCCCGAGATGATCGAACGGAACGAGGGCAGCATTGTGGCCCTCTCCTCCTGCGCCGGACTCTTTGGCCTGCCCAATCTGGTGCCCTACTGCGGCACCAAGTTCGCCGTGCGCGGCTACATGGCCGCCCTCGCCGAGGAGCTGCGCACCAAGAATCCACAGAACAACGTAAGTTGATCTTGGCGTATACCCTATGGCATGGGGCATACTCGACTAGAGTTGTAGCAGGTCAGATAATCAGAAACCAGAAACCTGTCAATATAGTGTAAAGAAGAAATAGCTGATTTGTATACCCTACTAAAAAATAGGCAGGGTAGGATCAACTTCTGTCCACGTTTGTAACAAAACGTAATACAGAATGTGCGTAAGAGTATTTGTCATACCCTATGAGTTAATTTGTCATACCCTATGAGTTAATTGGGTATGACAGACTTTTGTTATAGCTTATACCCCATTCATACTCGAACCTATAATAATAATGTTAATAATGCTTATTCCCATCTATTCTTACAGATCAAGCTGACCACTATCTACCCGTATATGATCGATACGGGTCTGTGCAAGAATCCGCGCTATCGTTTCCCCAGCTTGTTTAAACTGGTTGCGCCCAAGGATGCGGCTGCCTCCATCATTGAGGCCCAACGCCAGGGATTGGAGGAGGCCGCAGTGCCACGTCACTTTATCCTTGTGGAGAAATTGGGTCGTCTGATACCCAAAAAGGCAATGCGATTGGTCAACGATTTCCTCGATACGGGCATCGACACCGACAAGATCTAAATCTTAAGCCAAACAAAAAAAAAAACAAAACAAAACTAATAATAATAATAAAATAACCGAAACTTCCAATGATAGTTTTAAGTCTCAAACAGCTTTAAAGATTTTTTTTAATTTTTTTTTTTTTGTAATGTGTCTGTGGATTTTAAGAATACATTTATATTAATCTACTTATTTTGTACAAGAGTTTAAAGGTTGTTACTTAATAAACAGATAACTTTGCGATCTTTTGGGCAAATTTGAGAACTACTTACGATCAGTTTGTAAAGATCAACTTAGGTTATGATCAGTGAACTGGAAATGTCGTTGTTGATTTAATCAGATATTTCTAATAAAACTGATCGAAGTTGATCTTATAAAAGCCTAACAACGTTTACTTTAATTGTTCAGTTAAAGATCACGTACAAAACAATTTTAACTGATGTCTTTGCTTTAATATTTCATGAGCTCTAGCTTAGGCCACCTAAATTATCGTTTAAGCCGAAAAGAAATTAAAGCCAGGCTAATTGCAACTTAAAGTTAAGTTCCGTCATGAAAAGATAACCGACCTTGGGAATTGATGCAATTAGTATAAAATGATGTGGCTAATTAAATGTTAAACGAGAACAAAGTTAAGATAGGGCTATTTTCTGCTCAGACATTTATCGAAAAATATAGAATATTAAGTTAGCAATGATTCAACAATTTTAAATATATTATTTAGCGTTGTAGACATTTTATCAATCTATAACTAGGCTTTAATTTATACATATATTCCTATTTAAAAAGTTGCAAACAATTAAGTATAATAACAATCAGGTAACATTTAAAGCCCTGAAGTCTATTGATATTTGGAAGTTTTTTACATTACTTAAGACTTATTTAGATTAGATCAGAAGAATTTTGTACTAACCCTTATATCAAGATCTGTTAAGAACAGTTGATGAGAAAGATTAATTAACTAAAATTTAATTATATTATAGTATATATTAATCTATGCCTAGGATTTGTCTAGATCAGCTTAATCAGTGCTTTATTCTGATGTGAAAATTATCGAAACTAGTTTCAAAGTGACTCCCAAGGAATCTAATAGAAATGAGATCTAATGGAATTTGTTAACCCGTAAAATGTGTTAATATATCAGATAGCTTTACATATATATTTTTTGCAAGTTTCAATATACGAATTGCCGTACTATTTCTTGCCCTTGGCCGCTTTGGCTGCCTTGGCGGCCTTGGCCTTTGCCTTGGCCGCGCGCAGCTCTCTGGCTTCCTTGGATGTTATGGAGCCGGCACGCTTCTTGCGCGCCTCCTCGAGCTTCGCCTGTTCGGCGAGATTATCCAAATAGAATTGCTCAAAGTCGGTGCGCTCCATGACCTTCTTTTCGGCGGCGCGTTTGCGGTCCACCGCCTGGAGTGTCTCATGGAAGCTGGCCAGAGCCATGCGGAACTGTGAGTCGGACTCGATCATTTGGATGAACTGATCGGGATTATCGGGATCCAGTTCCACATCGGGCACTATTTCGGGTTCCTCAACGACAATCTTGGACTGGCGCTCCTCCTCCTCCATAAGGAGTGTGCGGCGCCGCAACTTGATCTCATCGACGCGCGCCTCCAGCAGTTTACTGCGCGTGATCTCCCGCTCAAACATCTGCCGGATAAGAGTTCGATTAGTCTGTGATCGAAAGTGATCAGTTCGCTTACCGCAGCCATAAGCGCCTTCTCCTTGCTGGTGGTCTTCTTCATGGCCTCGTCCAAATTCATAATGTGCGTATCGCCATTGGCCAGCGATATGGCCAAGTGTTGTCCGCCCGGCTGAAAGAGCACGCCCGTTATGGTCGAATGGAAATTGACGCTGTAGATGGGCTTCCGCTGATTCAAGAGTAAATCCCAAAAGTCGAGAACACCATTAATATCGCCGGTGACAAACAGGGAGGCGCGCCCGGTGCTCCAAGCACCGCACATCAGTTGCGCCCGCTTGCTCACATACATTGTGCTGGGGCGATTCTTGACCTCCTCGCACCAGATCCGCGCACGCCAGTCGCCGACAATCAGAAAGTTCTTCACAAAGAACGGATTGCGATGGATGGTGCGAATCGGTCCCGCACAGATGTTATAGCTGCCCACCAGCATCTCGACGGGATTCAGGCCCTTGCGGTTGCCCACAAAGATGCAGCCCATATCGGTGCCGGCAATAAACCGCACCGGAATCGTGTATTCGAACTCCAGCACTGTGCAGCCATGGGCCTTCTGTCGGTTCTGGCGATTGTATGTGTTCGGCTCCAAGAAGATCTCGTTGACGGGCATCTTCAGATCGCGCGTATCCCAGAATTTAACGGATCCATCCAGCGAGGCTGAATAAAACTCGGTATTCGATTTGGAATACACCCAGGTTAAAGCTGAGGTCATCTCGCGATGTGCCGCCTCCATGGGGCATATGTTGGTCGGCATGCCGCTCTCGAATGTGTCCCAGGTGCACACCTTGCCCGTATACGTGCCAGCGGCCATGTTGTTCTCCTCCTTGGGACAAATCTTGGCATTGGAAACCACCTCAGTGCTGTCATAGTAATACAATGGCTTAATCGGATTCTTGACATCCCAAACGTAGAAGGCATTGGTGGATCCGTTGCCATCATCATTGGTCACCATGCGGCGCTTATCGTTGTTCAGCAAATAGAGATTACTGTACTGGGTCATTATCTGTCGGTTGTTGTTCGGCATCCAGCCGAGAACGCACATGTGACGGGCCGGCTGCCACATGTCATGAATGATGTTGATCGTGCGCGACTTGAACGGCATGCAGATGGTGCGTCCCAGATCGGGCGGCAGATCGTCAAAGAAATGATTGTAGATGTTGATCGCATTATTTTGACGGGCTATATTCATTGTGGTGCGTATCAGCTCCTTCACCTCATTGCCCCAGGCATCGTCGCGCTCGACCTTCTTGCGGTGACGCTGCGTTTGCTCCTCATCGTTCAGATTCAGCTCCTTGGGCCAGCCGCCCTCAAAGTGATTCATGCCATGCTCATCGTATGTCGCATTATCCGTCTCCACCTCACTGGCCGCCATCACCGAGCTGAGCTGCGATGCCCGTGTCTGCGGATTGCCCATTATGTATTTCAGTCGCAGGCGACTGCTCGGATGCACGCTGACCATCAGCTCGTTGCGATCCTCGAACACGCACTGGCGCCCAAAGCGACGACGCTCCCTTGTCAAAACCACCTGATTCTGATACATTTCGGTGCAATATATACTCCAGAAGATAAATGAATGAAAGAATATGATCCACGTATTGTCAGATGTCTGCTTTGTTTACTTTTGCTCTTGAATTATTGTATGTTTGGTTTAATTTACATATTTGTCACACTGTGATTTACAAATGTGGAAATCGAAATAGATTTTTCGTATATAACCGTCAGAAGCTGTCGTCGGTTGCTTTGATCGAGAGTTCGTCAAGTGTGGAGCAATGCTGTTAGATGCGGAGCAAAACTGTTAAGTGCATGTTGGTAAAAACTTGAATTTATGAATGATTGACTGCACCCGCTATTGCTGACAAGCCATACCATTATGTTATCTAACAGATAAGCCAGTTAAATATTACGCGCCTGCCAGCTGCCATCAATAATAACAGAGCGGTTAGGCGACAATGTTAATTGTGAAGTGAAATTACGAGCCAAAAAACAGTGTGTGTGAATGCCAGTGTGTGTGCGTGCACGGGTGAATGTCGCTCCACGGCGAGTACACAAACGTTGAATTAGAAATTCCGTTGCATATCCTGGTGGTTGCCAGCAACAAACTGGGATTAACCAGTGCGCAAAATGTCACCCAAATATACGCACGCAATTGTCGCCAGGTAAGTGCAGACGCCAATTGGCAAATGACGACGCAGCACACCTGGGCCCAGCCCCAACAATCAGCCAGCCAGCCAGTAAATGGAAATTAGGTCATGTTGCCTGGGCAATGCTCAAGTGGTTGTTGCTGGGGTTGGGCGGGGCCTGGGGTGGGGTGGCGTGAGGGTGCGGGTGCGGGTGAGGGCTTGTTTGGGGTGAGAGTATTTGGCGTGACACCCACGCATTGACCCCGTGTCGAGACGTGAATTAACTCATTCGTTCATTCGTTTATTCATCATAATTCGCACTTGATTGTTGTTAATTCGTTTAATTCAATAGAATCTCAAATGCACTGCTCGAGACGGGCAGCTTTGATGTCCAATTGGCGAAACAGCAGCATGAACAATACTGTGCCCTCCTGCGCGAAATTGGACTCGATGTCATCGAGCTGCCGCCGGATGATGCCCTGCCCGAGGGCGTCTTTGTCGAGAGCAGCGCCGTTGTCTGCAATGGAGTTGCGCTCATTGGCCGCTCCGAGAATCCGAGGCGGCGCCGCGAAGCCGACAGCATGGCCATCATATTGAAAAAGGAGCTGGATATACCAGTCATCGAAATCGATGATCCACATGCCCAACTGGATGGCGGCGATGTGCTCTTCACGGGTATATTCGATCCTAGCCTATTTCTGTTATTGACACAAACTAAACAAACAAAAAATACGTTCGCTTGCAGGACGCGAGTTTTTCGTTGGCATTTCGGCCTTTACGAACGAGGAGGGCGCTCGCGCCGTAGCCATGGCATTTCCGGAATATCCAGTGACACCCATACGGGTGAGTTAGCTCCAGCTGCATTATTTATATATATATATATATTTGTATCCCGAACCCAATCTAATAAAGCTCGTTGCTCGCGACAGGTGAATGGCTCGAAGCGCTTGAAGTATTATGTGAGCATGGCCGGACCGGATGTGCTGTGCGTGAGCACGAGTGCCACCTGCCAAGAGATTGTGAAGCGCATGGAGCGCGAGGCGAGCTTCACGTACCAGAAGCTAACGCTGCCCGAAGAGAGTGCGGCAAACATGTTATATATCAATGGCACAATTGTGCACAGATCACCCGCTGAAATTCCAGAAGCATACAGGGTATTTGGCATCCGGCATCCATATATATAATATAAACTATAAACTATTCTTAAATTACAGACTTTAAAAGAGAAAATTGACATTCCAGCACGTAATATAAACATTAGCGAATTTAGCCAATATTCGAGTGGATTGAGTTCGTCGTGTCTTTTGCTGCGACGCTGGAAGTCCATACGCAGCATTTGAATCGAAATCGTTGAACAGATCAAAATACCAACATATATATATATATATACATATGTATATCGAATAATCAATGTTATTTTGTATCTAAACACGCACAGGCGCTCGAAATCATTGTTAATCGGCCGCAATATCAAATTCTAAATAATTATGCATAAATATTTGTATTTAGCGTACATATTGAACATTTTTTTAAAACGTTATTTGTTAAACTTTAAGTGATAATGTTAAAATATTTATACACACTCTTCGCTTACATTCGTCTAAAACCTTAAAAAACATTTCAGCCTATTGTTTGTTTATTACAATTAAATAGTTATTTAATAATGGCCCATACAAGTAATATTAAATGTAATCATATTTTATTATTGGACTATCAATTAAGCGATTGTCCAGCTAAACGAATGACCTACGAATGTATCTACTTACAAGTAGCTGTTAAATGTGTTCACTGTACCCAAAATAATAATAATAAAATGCAAACAAATCATTTGTAATTTCATTAGAAAACGTTGTGTGCTTTATTTTTTTTTTTTTTAACCAGATCTGATTACAAGCTTAATTTTAATTAATGTATCATATAATAATTTATTTAAAAATGTATTTAGTTTTAAAAACATGTTCGAAGTATTGAATTTAATATATTTTTCGTCTTTAAAAAAAGATTTAGTTGTCGTATAAAATATTAATTTTGGATTTTTTTTTTTTAACATATTCGAGAACAGAAAATTTTGTTCGGTTTAAAATTGTTAAGATTTCCGGTTCCAATCGGTTCGGCTAAAACCGAAATTTATTATTCCACAATTGTTTATATATTTTAATCCGGAAAACTTTTGATCATTTTGAAGCTCTTCAAAAAATGTCCAATACTTTCCCATGCCCCAATACTTTCTCCATGCTCCCCCCAATCAAAAACAACATATTTTTTTATCGCTTTCTAAACATTTCATTGTTTACGCTTAAGATTGGTAAATATACAAAATACATAATACACATAAGATTAGTTACTAACATTTAAACTTTAAAAACTTTTGTTTTTTTTATGGTATTTGCTTATAATTAGATGAGTTCAGCTTTAAGTTGAGTTATTTTGCTCGTTGTTTGAATGATGGTTATAAATGCTATAATCTCTTTTTTTTCGTGTGTATGTTCGTGAATTCTTAGATCTGCAACTATGTCTAGCTCTATATGTATATACTCTATGCTTTATGTTCTAATAGCTAGCTAGGATGGTTCGCTCTAGGATCAATGTAGGATATAACGCTGCTCTGGCTGCTGTCATCCTCAACGGTCTCGTTGAGATTATCATGATTGTGGCTGGCGTTCGGATTGGTGTTGGTGTTGGGACTCGCGCTCATCTGCGTCTGCAGCAGCTGTGGCTCAGTCTTGCGTAATCTGTCTGCAACAGGTGGCGCCTCCGGCAGCGGCTTGCGGCTCTTGAGCGGACTGCGACACTTGATCGCCTCGTAGAGCTCATCGATCGAGTTATTCATGGCCTCCTCATCATCATCTTCGTCCTGCTCCACCTGCTCCTCATCGTTCAGCTCATCGCCAGGTGCGCGCTCAGCTGTCGCCTCGCCTCCACCCGCGCCCCCGCTGCCATTGCCCAGCAACAGTTGCTGCTGTTGTTGCTGCTGCTGCTGCTGCTGCTGCTGCTGTTGTTGCTGCTGCTGCTGCTGCTGCTGCTGTTGTAGGTAGTGTGGCTCGGTGGAGCTGCCGCCGTAGGCAACAAATTCATCGTCAAACTCGTTGAGCACATCCACATCCGCATCGCTGGCATTGGACGACTGATAGCAACGAAAATCATCGGTCAGCGTCAGATTCAGATCGTTGTCCGCCTGGGGCGCATAGAGCCCGTGGCTGCGTATGCTAATCTCCGAGTTCTGATAGTTGAGGTCGCTCTCGTTGGTGGGACTGGCGGACAGCAGCCGGGTGCTGCTCGGCAAATTGAAGTGATCGACCACGCCGGACACGGCTCGATGCTGGCGTGCGCCGTGCGTCGCCTGCAGCTGGGGCAGATTGCTGCTGGAGCAGCTGTACATCTGTGTGACCATCGAGCTGGCACTGCTGCCGGCCATCGAGCCCATCCCATTGCCCTCTAATCCAGCCCCAGCACCAGCGCACTCCTTGCCCGCCATGGCGCCGGTCGCCGTGCCCGCCCCATCCGTGCCGTTGCCGGCGGCGAGCATGTCGCTGATGTTGTTCAGCGATTTCGATTGCTGCTGCTGGCTGAAACGGATGAGCACGCTGGGAAAGTCATCCTCCAGCCGTATGCTGTTGGTCACCTGCAGCGAATTGGACACATAGATTTCGTGCTTCTGCAGCAGCGGCTCCTCCTCCTTGTTGGGTTCCAGCGTCAGCGCCAGCGCCAGCTCCCGCTCCGGCTCCGGCTCCGGCAGGCCCAGGCTGTTCATCGCCTCCAGGCTGGGCTGCTTCACCGGCGTCGAGCTAATTGGCGCACCAATCCGTTCACGAAACACGTGCCCGTTGAGGTGTTCACTCTGCGGTGTGCCCGGCATGGTGTTCGCATAGAGCGGTGCATGCTCATCCAAGGAGCTGCCGTCGTCATCGTCGTGCGTGGTCAACAGCTCGTCGTCGTGCTCGTGCAGCGTCTCGTCCAGCAGCGAGGGCGTCCGTGTGCTCGTCCGCAGCTTGATCACCTCGTGCTGTGGCGTCAGCGTTTCCGGTATATTCGTATAGATGTTCGCCTGCAAGATTTTGTTCGCCGGCACAAATCGTTTATACTGCAGCGCCTCCAATGCCGGCTGATCCTTGTTCAGTGGCGACTGCGTCTGTCCACCCGGCGATTTGTAATGCAAATTGGTGTTGTTCACCTTGCTGCCACCGGCGAGCAGGGTCATCGCATTGTGATGCCGGGCATACAGCTGCTCGGAGCTGGCGTCGCTCAAGCTCTGCTGGCTGTGCAGCTGCTGGAGCTGGAGCTGCTGCGGGAGCGCCTGGCGCTGCAACTCGAAATTGTTGCGCTTGGCGAGACGCTTCTGTTTCTTGAAGAACTTGCGCGCCACATTGATCTGATTCGGATTGTAGAAGATCTCCGCGCTGGGTATGCTCTCGTGGCCATTGCCCGCATGGAGCAATGCGTTCAGGCTGTGCACCGGCTGCTGGGCCACCGAGGCGGCGCTGGTGCCGCCCGCCGACTGCTGACCATGACCATGACCATGATGATGATGATGATGATGATGTTGATGCTGCTGCTGCTGCTGCTGCTGCTGCTGATGGTTGTTGTTGATGATGGTGATGCCGCCGTGGGTGGACGCCGCCGTCGAGGTGACGCCGCCGCCACCTCCGCTCGCGAGCAGCTGCTGCGTGGTGCCATCGAGGTGGCCATTGCTGCGCGTCTGGCTGCGCATGCTGCGCGCGCTGCTGCTGCGCTGCTTGTTGGAGCACTGGCTGTTGGAGCGGGAGCCCGCCGAGTTGTTCGGCTCGTAGAGGCTGCCGGGTCCGGCCTTGTACGCCACAATCGAGTTGCTGATCATGGCCGCGCCGCCAGATTTGGCATTGGCTCCATTGCTGCCACCGGCGAGAGCCGATGCTCTGGCGCCCAATCCGCTGGCGACGCCCTGCTGCACATTATTGTAGGCGACCAGGCCGCCGCTGCTCCGGGCGAGGCGATGCTGTGTCCAGGCGCGACGCGCATCGTTCCGGCTCAAATTGTAGAAGAGCAACAGGAACAGGGCCAGCGCCACACAGCTGGCCACAAAGCAGAGGACATACAGCTGCTCCCCGCTGTGCACATAAAAGGCGGCCGATAGCCAGGCGGCGACGAACAGCACCAGAAAGATGAAATGGCCACGCAGATGGGACATATTGGAGCGTTCGTAATCATCGACAATGCTGCTCAGAGGATTGCTCAGCGTGCTGTATTGCTCCTGGAGCTGGAGCTGCAGCTGCAGCTGCAGCTGCAATTGGAGCGCCGAGCTGCTGGCCTGTTCCGGTTTGTTGTTGGTGGTGGCACATCCGTTCGCGTCCAGCCAATCGAGATCGATGTGCTCCGTGGCCTGCGTATTGTTGTCCGAATATTGCCGCTGGCCGAGATGCTGTTGCTGTTGGAGCACATTCACCGACTGCTGGCTCAGCTGATAGTAGATGCACAGCGCCAGGATGCCGCTAAAGATGAGCAGGATGCCGGCGGGCACGAGCAGTGCATTCAGCGTGGTCGAGTTGTGCAGAAAGCAATAGCTGTAGGCGGCATATTCGGACATGTTGACGGCACTGCTGATTCCGCAGATGAGCAGCGCAATCCCCCAGCCGACCAGATAGATGCCCAGTATGGGTTTGCGCTGATGCGGCTCCTGCGGCTCCCGATCCCGATCCCGATCCCGATCGCGATCACGTTCGCGATCCGTTCGCTGCAACGGCAGCTGGAGCGGCGCCTGGCCAGCCAGCGGCAGCGATGTGGCCGTGGTCGATTTGCTGAGGCGCTTGTACATGCTGCTCAGGCTGACGCACAGCCAGAGCAGGACACACAGGCTGAGGTAGTGCAGCAGCAGCCCGAAGATGCGGCAATGCAACGCATTCGCGGTCTGATAGATGCCCAGCACGAAGGCCAGACAGAGGATGGCCAGCGCCAGCCAGGTGTTGACCAGGGCGTGCCGCTGGACACGATTGATGCGGATCGCATAGCCGAACACGACAAAGGTGACAATGTTGAACCAGGCGCTGGCAAACAGCAGCGCACATCCCACATAAATGGGCAGGGGGGCGTGGCGAAAGCGCGCGCCCGCCCGCTCGCTGCGATAATCGTTGAGGAACGCGGCCCGCTGCAGCAGTCCAAAGTAGCCGCTCCGGGTGCAGCTGAACATGAGCAGGGTGCGGTGCTGATAGTGCTGCTGGCACACCTGGGTGTTCCACGACTGCCGCTCGGCATCCCACCAGGCGGGCAGCGGTGCACTGCGCTCATCGTGATACGGATGGGCGCGCAACATGATCGTTATGCGCTGCTGGTAGACATCCTCCGGATCCAGTTCGAGCTCATCGCCAGCGGCCGGCCGCGCTTGGCCGCCGGCCAGCGGTTCACCCTCGCCGCTGTAGAGACGCGCCCCAACGATGACCGAGGAGAGCGTCTCGTTGTGCTGGCCATGCAGATTGGGCAGCAGCTTGGCGTTCCGGTGCAGCGTTATCATCAGGCGCAAGTTTCGCTGTCCGCCCGTCGTGCTGTTGCCTGTGCCGGCGGGCAGCTGTTCGTTGAGCACCTGGTAGGGCACCTGTATGGCCGCATCGATGTCGCCGTGCTCGTACATGGGTATCGTGTCGTTGGCGCTGTTGCACTGCAGGCCACGCTGGCTGCCATCCAGCCAGACGCAGGACATGCTCATAAACTGATCCAGACTGATGTTGAAGTACTCCACAAAGATGTTGCGCTGCGACATTTGCCGCCGCCAATCGCTGCCGGCGCTCAGCTCGCTCTCCCCGCCGGCGCCGCTGGCCAGGCGCAGGGCAGACGCCTCCACAATGTGCAACAGCTTGTGGCCCGTCGACTGCTGCAGCTGGGCGGCCTCGAACAGTTTGACGGGCAGCGTTAGCAGCTGGGAGACAATGTCCATCAGCAGGTAGCTAATCTCCTGCTGGTGCGCCTCCAGCTGTTCGAGGTACTTGAGCAGCGTGCGCGCTATATACTCCAGATCCATGGGATCGCGTATTTTGTGCAGCTGCGTTTGTATGTGCGTAAAGTTGTGCAAGCGTCGCGCAATCTCGAGCGCATTCTGGCCCTTGGTCAGCGTCAGATTCACCTTGGCGAACTGCTCGAAAATGCGCGTCGTCTCGCTGACATAGACGCAGCTATCCGTGTTGAGGCGATGCCACTGGCCATCGTTGCCGCACTCGTGGCTGGCGCGTCGCTGTTGGGTCAGATCGCTGGGCTCCTCGACGCACGACTGCAGCACGGTCTCGCCGCGCATGGTGCGCGGCCAGTGGTAGCTGCCCTTGTTCGTGTGGGTCACCAGGGCGTCGCAATAGAGCGTGCCCTTGGCCACCACGTGCAGCACAATCGATTGCGAGAGATTCGCCTGCTGGCTGCGCAGCGTGCAGTCCCACATGCCCGTGTGATTCTGCGTTAGGCTGCCAATGCGCAGTATTGAGTTGAGGATGCCGGAGTCGTTGGAGTGGCGCGTCTCGAGATTCACATCGTTGAACACCTTGGTGGGATCACGATAGATAATGTCATCGGTGGAGTTCTGCTGCCGTATCTTGTCCGACCAGCCCCAAAAGACGTAGGCGCGCGTTGGCAAGTCCTCGGATTCGCGTGGCGCGCCAATTGCCACACGTGGCGCATAGCACTTCAGCTGCAGCTCATCGCCCTCAAAGGCAATCTAATGAATACATTCAACAAATTAATAAAATGTTTGATAAATTGGATTATCCATTTGCTGGGCGCACCTGGTTCTGTTTGGGCACCAGCTCCAGCAGCGGCTGCAGCAGCGACTCGCAGCGGAAGTCAATGCCCACTTTGAGTTTCTTGAGCGGCATGCCACGGAAATTAACGGGCGAATCACATTTGGGCGCCGGATGGAGACGTACTTCATGCAAATTAGACCAGGCAATTAGCCAAATCAGACCACAATCACAGGCCAACGGATTCTTGCTTAAATCACTGCAATCAAAATGAACAAATATTACAAAATCCTAGCCTGATTTGGTGGAAAACCGCATTCACTTACAGCTGCTTCAGGTTGGGCATCAGCTCGAAGGCGCCCTCATATATGTGACTTATTGAGTTATTTGCCAGCCACAAGCGTTCCACATTCAGCAGACTATTGCCGAAGGTGTCCTTGTCCAGTTCATCGATTAGATTTGAGGATAAATCCAAACGTTTCAGTTCTGTAAAGCTCTTAAAATCGTCTTCGCTTATTTGTGCAATTGCATTTTTGCTGGCATTGCTGTGACCGCAAAATAAATATATATACACATATAAGCAACTATTTAAAAACAATCAATCAAATACTCCACTTACATGCTGACTATGTTGTGCACATCATCGCCAAAATCGAGCTCCCTCCAATTAACAATATGCTGCTCATCGCAGCGGACGCGGAGCGATTGTATATTCTCCGAGATGTTCTTGCAGCTGCATTTTTTTGGGCACATTGCCTGCACCACAAGGGTCGTCTGCGAGAGGAGGGCGAGCAGTGGGCACAGGCACAGCCACAGCAATTGTGCGGCGTTCATTTTGATGCTCATTTATGCTGTTGCATTGATGGCATCCATTTAGTTAATAATGCATTTGCAAACAAATGCATAATAAACAAAAACAGCAAAAGTTACAACAAAAAAATTCAACCAGTATTGCTCTATGCGCAGAATTTTCTATAATGCAACAGAATAACACTAAAAATAACCAAAACTTCTCTTATGTTATCGATAGTCTCACTCTTTAAAATATAACAATATTGTACATAGAAAATAACACAAAGTGGATTTCCAAACGCAATCGGTAGAGTAAAACAATAAAATTAGCTTATTTCAGTCTGAGTTTAATTAATATTTTAAATATCTGCGTTTAAAATATTTTAACTTTGTTTGTTTGTGTGTACACTTGTCATTTAGGAATCAGAGCGCGGCATAATGCACAAAAAAAAACGACAAACTCAACTTATGCTATCTATGTTTCAATCAGCATAATTAAAATTAAGATTAAACCGTAACAATTACAGCTATACTAAACAGTTTATCAAACTAGCATGGTTTCTTTTTGTAAATTATTTACTAATTTGTTTTACTTATCGGAAACAAATATTCTCTCTTCGTTGGTGTGTACACTCTGGTCGGTATATTGTTTTTATAAAAATTGACGTGTCAGATATATGCCAGCTGAAATATAGCAAAACATATTGAACACGTCGTTTAGTTAAGCAGAAAGTGGATGGAGTTCTTGAAGAGCGGCATCAAGACCGTGCTGGGCAGCACAGAGCCCGGTCAGCAGCCCAGCGCAGCCGAAACCGTTGAAAAGCTCGTAGATCGAGTTTACTCCTCGACCCTGCTGGAGGATCGGCGAGATGCGTGCCGGGCACTGAAGGCGCTCTCGCGCAAATACCGCATTGAGGTGGGCGCCCAGGGTATGCCGCCACTGGTGCAGGTGCTGCAAAACGATGGCCAGGACGCTGAGATTATAAGCTACGCCCTGGACACGCTATGCAATATTGTTACCAGCGAGGAGTTCGACGAGGAGGCCGATAATCCGGCGGTGTCTGTCAACGTGGGCGAGCAGTTCACTGAGATGTTCATCAAGAGTCCCGAGCATGTCACTTTGGTCATGGGCTATCTGGATGAGTATGATTTCCGTGTGCGCCGTGCGGCCATACAACTAATAACATCTCTGATTGCGAACAAGACGCGCGAACTGCAGGAACTGGTGCTCGTCAGTCCCATGGGCGTGTCGAAGCTAATGGATCTGCTCACCGACAGTCGCGAGGTGATCAGAAACGATGTCCTCCTGCTGCTCATCGAGCTGACCAAGGGCAACTCCAACATCCAGAAGATTGTCGCATTCGAGAACGCCTTCGATCGCCTGTTTGACATTGTGCGCGAGGAGGGCTGCTCGGACGGCGGCATTGTTGTCGAGGATTGTCTCATCCTGCTGCTGAATCTGCTCAAGAACAACTCGAGCAATCAGCAGTTCTTCAAGGAGGGCTCCTACATACAGCGACTGGCGCCGATGTTCCTGCTCAGCAACGGCAACGGCAACAGCAACGGCGAGGATATCGGCTGGACACCGCAAAAGGTCTCAAATTTCCATTGCATGCTGCAGGTGGTGCGCGCTTTGGTGACGCCCAGCAATCAGCAGCAGGTGGTCAGCGCCTGTCAGCGGGTGATGCAGAAGTCACAGCTGCTGCAGGCCCTCTGCGACATCCTGATGAGCAGCGGTGTGCCCGCGGACATACTGACCGAGACGATCAATGCCGTTGCGGAGGTGGTGCGCGGCGATCGCGACAACCAGGACGAGCTGAGCCGTGTCCTGGCGCCCAGCCAGCCACCGAGGCCGGCCATTGTGGTGCTGCTCATGTCCATGATCAATGAGAAGCAGCTGCTGGCGCTGCGCTGTGCGGTGCTCTATTGTTTCGAGTGTTTCCTCTATCGCAACTCGGATGGCCAGCGGTCCGTGGTGCAGACGCTACTGCCCTCCAGTGCGTCAGACGTCAGTTCGCTGTCCACCGGTCAGCTACTCTGCACCGGTCTCTTCTCCACGGACACGCTGGCCAATTGGTTCTCGGCGGTGGCCATAATGCACACGCTCGTGGAGAACGTGGCCCAAAAGGAGGAGCTGCTGCGCGTGCTGCTGGCAACGCCCGGTGGCCAGCGTCCCATCACACTGCTGGAGCAGTGCACCAATCTGATGCAGCAGGAGCGCTATCGCCTGCAGAGCAAAGTGGGCCTCCTAATGCTGATCAGCGTTTGGCTGGCCCATTGCCCCAGCGCGGTGAAGGCGCTGCTCGAGACGCAGGGCACCATGGCCTACCTGACGGCCCAGCTGTGCGCCAACGAGCACGACGAACGCGAGTATCTCGTGCAGGGCATGTGCGCCTTTCTGATGGGCCTCTGCATCCAGTTCAACGACAACTCGCTGCCCAGTCAGCGGCGCGAGGACATTAGCCAGCTGATCATCAAGCGCATCGGCCAGGAGACCTTCTGCAACAAACTGAACGAGGTGTCCCGCCACGAGGCGTACAGTCGGGCCTGCAAGCAGGCGCAGATTCGCGCCAAGGGCGCCAGCGAGCTGCTCCTCGATTACGAGTACTGCAAGCTCTACAAGGGACTGGAGGCGCTGATAGCCAAGCTGGTGAGCGGCTTCGATGTCGATGGCATTGAGCTGACCGAGCTGACGCTCAGCTCGGAGGCCTCGGCGCTGGTCGCACAATACAAGGGCATTATACGCGGCATGGATGCACAGATACAGACGCTGCAGCAGTCCACCAAGGAGCTGGAGCAGCAGAACCTCGAGCTAAAGGAGCAGCTCAGCCAGGAGCAATCGCTCAAGGCGCAGTTGGCGGATCAGAACACATTGCTCAAAGCACAGTTGGCCGCCCAAGCACCAGCTGCAGCCCAGGAGGCACAAACACAGTCCACGGAGCCGGCCAGCTCAACAGTTGCGGCGCCTCAGCCGGCGCCAGTCAACGATGAGGAGCTGAATGCGGCACGCTACCAGGCCAATATGTATTTTGCGGAGAACATACGACTCACCAAGGAGCTGGAGACGCTGCGCCAGCAATTGGCTGCCGAGAAGCAGCGTTCCGAGGCGGCCGTTGCGTCGCTGCTGGCCACACAAAAGGATCAGGAGGATCTGCTCGAACTGCTCGCCGATCAGGAGGCCAAATTGGCGCGTTACGAGCCGACAAACGATGCTCCGCCAGCGACGGCGACGGCGCCGGCGCCCGAAACAATCAACAACAGCTAACTTGCAACATGGATGCGGATTGTTTTAAGCTCGACTCAACGCCAACTGCCCCCTCCTTATACATTCTAATTGTTTTTACATATATATATATACTATTTATACAGGATATATCTATCATATATGCTAAAGATGTATCCGAATTGTTTATGTCTCATATATAAATGTAAACACACTCACACACACACACACACGAACTCCACACGAAATAGAAGAGAGTGGTTGATCATATTCGTACTGTTCTAGGAACTTGTAGCATGTGTGAACCTGAATGTGGTCTCACAAGAATTTCAAATAAACCACAATGCATTATACAAATTCAATTCTAATAAAACCTTTCTGTAAAACACAACTAAAAAGGCTTTGTAAAATGACATCTTTAAGATGCATTTCAACTTTTTCTACGATACGTAAATACCAAAATCAGTTTTTTTTTTTCAAAAAAAATATTTTTGAAAATTCATTTAATGTAGATTCAATATTTAGGACAAATCATGACCAAAATGCCTTCAAACATGAAAATCGGTTCAGTTTTGACAAAGTTATGGGAATTTGAAATATGAGAACTATGGATCCAAGAGTTTTACATGTCAAAATTTTTGCATGATTTTTGACCAAAAATTTTACCTTCACTTTGAATGTAGATTCAATCTTGAGGACAAATATGACCAAAATGTCTTCAAACACGAAAATCGGTTCAGTTTTGAAAAAAGATATAGGAATTGGAAACATGTCAACATTTGTATCAGATAACACGGGTTATCAAGAGTTGAAACTTGGAAGTCTCTGGTTTCAATAGCAGCGAAAATTTTGCGTTAATACAATTAAAAAAATCCATGCCCAATATAATTCGGTTATTTTGTTACGAAGTTATGGTATTTTCAAATTTTTACCTATGCCAACATTGCATTATTTTGGAATACAGTTTTAATTGAACTTCAAAATTCATTTGCATATAACCCATGACTATATAGGCTGATACCGACTAGTCCATATACTTTTTAAAAGTGAAGAAAAAAAATATACCTCGCTTTTGTGATAGTTAGATTTCAATCATGGTATACTTGAATCTTCACTTAAACACACTCTTTGACGCACATTTCACAAGAAAAAAAATAGAAGGGATTCGACTTATGGATATCTTTTGACCATTCACATTTATTAACAAATGGCTACAAATTGTTGTTTCTTATACGATGTGGGTAGATGTTAGCAGTTGTTGGCTATTTCACATTTACTTCTTGTCACTTGAAACAGAGCTCTTCGATTCACGGATCGAGGCGGAGCGGCGACGCTTGGCCTCCTCGCGCTTAGCCTTCGACTCCTTCTTGCGCTGCACCAAGAGCTTGGCATAATCGGCAGCAGCCTCCTTGGATGCCTGCTGGCGCTTCTTCTTCAGGGCAATACGTCTGTGTTTGCGCTGCAGCACCACGGGGGTGATGAGACGCTGGATTTTGGGTGCCTTTGAGGTGGCCTTCTTGTTTTCCTTGGCGGGCAATGGGCGACGCACAACGAAACGACGGACATCATCCTCCTTGGCAAGGTTGTACAGCTTGCGGATCTTGCTGGCACGCTTGGGGCCCAAACGACGTGGAATCGTTGTGTCTGTCAGACCGGCAATATCTTGCTCGCCCTTCTTGATCACAACCAGCGCCAGCACGGACATGTTGGCATCCACAATGCAGCCACGGACCGACTTGCGCTTGCGCTCGCCAGTGCGGCGTGGACGGTAGCAGGAGTGTCCCTTCTTCAGCAAGAGACGCACACGACCTGAACAACCAAGAAAATAACAAAAGATGAGTACAATTCTCAGTTGATATTTCATTTAGTGCGACACTTACCGTGGGTGAGCACACCCTGCTTCATGGGGAAGCCCTGCTTGTCGTTGCCGCCAGAGATGCGCAGCTGGTAGCCCTTCCATTCATCACCAAGAATATCGGCCTCCACAACTTGGCCCATACGCTTCTCGTAGAACACACGCAGTTTGTGCTCATCGACAACTTCGAACAGCTTTTGGCATCCCGTTGCGGGATAGGAAACGTTGAGCTGTAAGTAAACACACGAAAATTTTTGTTTAGTTCACAAAGTACATATACAAATGGCCGGAAATGTTATCTTGGATTTTAAGGGCAATCGCTTATAATTTTCAGGCAACACTTTATTTTTGCACTAAATTGCTGTAATTGCTAGTTGTTTTTAGCAATATTTATGAATGTTTATAGCGTTTCTTATATTATTTTTCACAAAATTTTTGCACACCTTCATTATGTTGGTCTTGCTGCTATCAACACAGAAAAAAAAAGAATCGGTCTTGTCAAAAATCTGCTAGGTAAGGGAAAGGAAATAGGGATGCAGCAACTATCGATATGTTGAACACAATCGATATAATGAAACTAATTAATCGATAGGGTTTTAAAGTGCACCAAGCAATATAAGCATGTAATTGCCATTATAATTATAATTAATGCGCTCATGTTTTTCTGTTGGCATAATCTGTGCATCTATAAATATAATGTGTAGTGCTTAAAATACGACTTCAAATTACACCTATCGCTCATTTCTAACGTAGCGCGCTCATCGATATGTTGCAATGCATAGATGCTAACAACAGCTGTCAAAAAAGTGAGTGACCATTCTATCTAATCGACGCACAGGGTGCCCCACACGATAACCAACGATTATAGCGATTACAGCGATTACAACACGTGTTGTGCTGCTCGGTTTTGTTATTAAAACAACTCAATTTTCATAAAACACAAATATGGGCAAGCCAAAGAAAGCAAATGTGGCCACAATAAAAAATGTCAACCTCGAGAAGCAAATCACAGAGGGCAAAGTGTCCAAGGTAAAGAACAAGGACAAAGTCAAGCTGCGCGCAGAGGAGTCGCCGGTAAGTCAAGAAGTTCTAAGTTTTACAATAGTTGATATTAATATAATCGCCATTTTGACTTGAACAGAATATAGACGCAAAGAGCAGTCAAAAGATATTGGCGGCAGCCAGGCAACAGCAACTGGAGCTCGACGAGGAGAATTTCCCTAGCCTGGCACCCAGAAAGAGTGTGAACTTTAAATTGAGTAGGTGAAATGTAAAAGTTAAAGTTTTAAATTAGATTATTAGCGATTCTTTGCTCTCATTTACAGACGATGGCATGGAACAGGAAGAGGAAGATGTGAACGAGAATGACTTCATGGCTGACCTGGGCATGGATGATGATGATGTGGCCGCCTTCGAACGCTTCCAGCAGCCAACAACCGAAAAGGGCAAGCGCACACTGAATCTGGCCGAAATGATTGGGCAGAAGATCCTTGAGAAGCAGGCGGATATACACACAAAGATCTCGGATGAGGGCTCTCTGAAAATCGAGGAAATCGATCCGAAGGTTAAGGAAATGTATGAGGGCGTCAGAGATGTGCTCAAGCGCTATCGCAGCGGCAAGATCCCAAAAGCCTTCAAGATCATACCCAAGCTGCGCAACTGGGAGCAAATACTGTTCATCACAGAGCCACACAACTGGAGCGCAGCAGCCATGTTCCAAGGCACTCGCATCTTCTGCTCGGTGCTCTCCCAGGCGATGGCCCAGCGTTTCTACAATTTGGTGCTTTTGCCGCGCGTTCGTGATGATCTTTGCGAGTACAAGAAGCTCAACATGCACTTGTACAATGCCCTGAAACGTGCCCTTTTCAAGCCAGCTGCCTTCATGAAGGGCATTATTCTGCCGCTGCTGGAAGCTGGTGATTGCACGCTGCGTGAGGCCATCATATTTGGCAGTATTGTGGCCCGCAGCTCCATACCTGTGCTGCACTCGTCCGCGTGTCTGCTAAAGATCTGTGAGATGAGCTACTCGGGTGCCAATTCGATATTCATACGATATTTCCTGGACAAACGATATGCACTGCCCTACCGTGTCATCGATGCGGCTGTCTTCCATTTCATAAGGTACATTCAACATGTTTGCTTTATCCCTATGTCACCTATTGAGGTATTCTTGTTTCCGACAGATTCGAGAATGACAAACGGGATCTGCCTGTGCTATGGCACCAGAGCCTGCTGACATTCGCGCAGCGGTACAAGAATGACATCTCCTCGGAGCAAAAGGATGCGCTTCTACAGCTCTTAAAGTAAGTAACATATTCAAAGCCAGCACAGCGAGCAATTTATAATGAAGAATTTGCAATTGCAGAAAGAAATCTCATCCGAAAATTACAGCCGATATTAGAAGAGAGCTACAGGCAGCCAATTGTCGCGATGTTGAAATGATGGAAACAGTTAACGAAACGGCTGGTCAGCCAATTAAAATGTACACAGATGAGGACGTTGGCTATGAAGGTTAACCAATTCGTACTCGTACCTCTAGCAGCATATATTTAGTTTAAAATGTTTGAATTATTTTATTTTTCAAAGCAATCAAAAGCATTGTTTATGTTTATGTAAATATATATTAGAAATGTATGCACAAATATGTGACTGAATATCACAGCAAATTAACATGTTCTTTCTTTTTTAAATTGCGCGGCATGTGTTTCAATTGACGGTGCAAGTTGGCAGCACAACACGTTATCGATGACATTTATGGTGTCTATCGTTTTGGTAATTGCCATAATTTATCGACCGCTACACGTTTAAAAAATTGTATTCTCAAAAAAAAAAACTTTTTTAATCCTTTATTTGTATTTTCTGTTCAAAAATGAAAACTACATAAATGAATTTTAAGTTGTCTTATTTTTTTTTAATAGAAAAAACAAATGTGTGTGTTTTTGTGTGTGTGTGTGTGTGTATTTGTGGGTCTGTTTGTTTTATACAATTTGGCATTATTATTATATTAATGACGGCATTTGACATTGACATTGGCCGCATACATAAATATTTTTATGTAGTTATCATAATATCAATTTTGTAATAATTCTTAAATATGTTTTCTGTAACCAAAATGCTTCTAAAAGTTTCGTCACTTTCTTTAGTCTCTAAGTATTGTTTCGTTATCTCACTCCAACATTTGTTTTGTATTTAAGGGCATACACCATAAAGAACCAACCAGCTTTTTAGATTGGGATGAATTGAATCATTTACAATAACTACTGTGGACCATTTCAAATTAGCCAAGTTTTCGTTTCCTTAAATTCTTATAATTTAAATGTTTCTTTTTTTACTTTAAGCTGAGCTTTAATTTTTTGAGTTTTCTCGATTTTGTTTTTCGTTTTTAGATTACACCAAACATGGGAGTAAAAAAAAAGGAGAGATCAGAAAAAGGTGCTCTAATAGACCGTTAGTACAGAGGTATGAAGGTGATAATAATCATGATGCAAGCCAGAATATTAAAGCGATCAAGCATTTTAAAATGTTATGCATATATGTATTCTATATGAATATCAAATAATACACATATAGTAAATATATTAGGCTCCATCAAAGAGACTTGTAAATTGCGCGCGTGTGTGTGTGTGTGTATGTGTGTGGTGAAAGGGGAGGGATAAGAGGGACAAATAATTTTTTTATTTTTTTTTTTGTTTTTTGTTACCCATTGGTCCGTGGTTATATAGTTTGGTTGACTCCCGATTTTGGTATGGGCTCCAAAGAGATGCGAGAAAAGTCTGGTCAAAATGGTCATTTGGTTCCGCAACCCAAGTAATTAATAACAATTTGTCTAATGTAAACATTAAATTAAAAGATATGTATCCATTTTGAATGGCACAGATTTTGTGAGTTTATGTAAATATCAGGGTATCTAGAATTCTCATTTTTATGTAGTATATAAGACATTGACTATGCTGTATATCGTGTACATATATATATATGAATAAATAAAAAAAAAAAACTTAACTCGTTTCGAATTTAACATTAATATAACATTCATTCAAACAGAACTCATTAAACCAAGATCTGATGAAGCAGCGGACAAAAAATTGGATTTTCTTTCTTCTCTTTATCATGTTTTAAAACTAATCGCATCCAAGTATGTTTCAATGATCCCAACTGATATGCCGTTTGATTTCAAGAAGCTACAACCATTAACATGCAAGTTTATATACACAATATTTGGAAAACAAAAACAACATATATATATATATATATAGAAAACTATATGAGAACTCTTGTGTGTGTGTGGATGTTTGGAACGCCGGGATTGTACTTTAGCCAACAAAAACACGGCCATTTGTAGTACATTAATTTCTAAATTTTCAAATTAATTTTCAAGTTCTTTTGCTTTGTTTTTGATTTTTGTTTTCTTTCTTTTTTTTGCGTACGCCCTTATATACGACTTTTGTTCTTATTCTTCTGTCTCTTTGTGTTTTTTTGTTTCTGTTTAAATACATATTTCTCTTAAACTTACAATTAGTATTCATTTATGCTATGTATTTTTAAACAACCCATGATTAGAGTAAAAGTTGAAAATGCAATCCTGGACAAGATTCTGTTTGTTGTTGCTTTCGTTTTTTTTTTTCTTTTTTGGCTTTTGCATTTTTTTCCATTATACTGATTCTTCTCTGTCGTCCTCGTTTTCTAAGTGTATTAAAGTTTTTTGTTTTGTTTTTTTATTTTTTATTAATTATAGCATTTCCATACTCGATTTAGGCCATTCAAAATGTTGTCATCGTTGAAGTGGCTTAAATATCGCAAACACTATAAAAAACACAACCATAGTTAGGGGGCTGGACATAAATCGAGTCCCATTTGCATGTTGCATTGCAGCTGGCTCTTCACCTGAAATTAAGCATATCAACTTTATAATATAAACGGTAATTTCTCTCGTTTTGTCAAAATCCTGTTAAAGTTCATTCGCATTTTGTTTTATCAATTTGCTAATCGCTAAACGATAGTTGGCTATCGATAAGTTTTGCAAAGTCTGTTCGATTTCTTTTGCTGTCCGTTCGTATGAACGAGGCCATTTTCACCCAGACACTTAAAATTTGGAATATATGCTCGAATATATAAGCGTTAGATAATATAAAAAGTTGACCAATCAAAAAAAACATTGACACTGTGGATAAACTCACCGTTAAGCACATGCACCACAACAGTTTCCGTTATTTCATTGCCCAGCATGCAGGTGTAGTTTCCGGTATCGTGTCGATTCGCATTGGCTATATAGAGACGGCTCAAGGCCCTGCCAGGCAGCATGTCTGTCTTAACACTGCAAATATACATATACATATATGTATGTATGTATATATGTGTATAATAAAGGGGGATTACCTAATCCCACCACGACTGGTATCGTAGTTGAGCAGACGGACGCCATGACGCCAGGTGATATAGGACGACGGATGCGGTATCTTTGAGATGACGCACTGCAACTCAATGGTGCTGCCAGCCTTGTAGTATTTCTCCGGTGTGGACGATCCCCGCTCATCGAGAATTTCCACATGAGGAACTGCAAGTGAGCATTTTAAAATACACTGATATAAAAATTCGTGACACTTACTTACCAATTATAGTTAGGTATACGAGAAGTACCAATGGTGGATGTGAAGATACCTGACACTCGTAGGGTCCCTCGTCCCGCTCGTTGGCGTACTGTATCAGGAGCTTCCAATCGTTGGGCTCCTCAAACTCCAACGAGTATCGCGAATCTCCGCTGTACGTGTGCTGGCCAAATGTGATCAGTGTGAGATCATCGCCCTTGCGTCGCATCCAGGACACCGTCTTGCCCTGCAGATCGTTCACCCGGCAGTGCAGATGGACACTCGACGACAGCTGGGTGCTTATGTTAACTGTCGTATAGGGATCGGCGAAAAATGGAAAAGGTTCGTGCGTTGTCGTTTCGGTAACCTCCAGCTCCTCATCCTCGGGCGTGTCTGTGAACGGCGACGAGAACTCTTGCCAGAAGTTTTTCGGAAACGTATCAAACGGATCGCCAGCTCGGGGACGTTTCACTGCAACAGTTCCAAGGATATATATGTTAAGGATATATAACAAAAAACAATCAAAAGGAACAAAAAGATCCAAGTCGAAGATCAACATCTAAAATTGGTTTGTTTGCCAATCAATCTTTTAGTCTACTATATTATATAGCTGTCATTGTTAATTTTTTATATTTATTTACCTACTCAGGAAAAGATCGGACTAAAACTGAGTAAAACTATTTGAAAACCCTTTTGTATTTTTAAGATATCCCAGCCAAACTTGGCATATAGAAAAAAAAGAAAAATTTATTGCTATAGTATATCTTATAGCTCCTATAGCATCGGTTGACATATAACTTTGTATATCAACTTTTTTAATTTGCAAAAATATATAAAATCTTAAATAAAAATCTTAACCAAATCTGGCAATTTTAAGCGCCGCTACAAACCTAATATGGAAGTATAATAGTATCATATAATTGAAAATTTGATTAACATAGATTATGCAAAAGATCAGTTCGAATAAGTTAAGTATATTCATAATATATCCATGCAGTAAAAATCAGTTAAATTTTTTTATAAAAAAAAAAGAAAATACTTACATGTCGTCGAGGTGGATCCGGAACCTATGTGATGTAGCGATGAATATATAATTGCAAATATCCAAAATAATCTAGATTTCATCACTGCAATATATAATTTGATATTGTATGTATTTATAAATATTTTTTTAACAAAAAAAAAAAAATAAAACTCACCGCAGCATATGCACCTACAATAAATGTACTTGAATCGAATATAATTGTTGTTTCTGCTTCTTCCTTTACCACTTTCTTTCTTTTTTATCTAATCAGTAACATCTTCTGAATGGCTTTATAAGCTGCCAGGTAGCGAAAACATTTGAAGTTTTCTGCCTGATTTGATTTGATTTGTTGTGTTCGTTTTTTTTTTCTATTTTTCTTTTCCTATAATGAAAACCGTATCCTTTATAGTTTGCTGCTCAGCATTCTGCAGTTTGTGCGGGGAAATGCAAGGATTGATTTTCTTTCGACGCTTGACAACATTTCACTATTCGAGACAAGAAAACGTTTATTAGCTTTCACAGTTTATAGAGTGTGTGCGTGTGTGCGTATGTGTGTGTGTGTATTTATCTTGGTTTCATTTTAAATTTTTATTTGCTCTTTTTTTTTATTGTTGAGCACTACTTGGATGCTGCTTAGATGACCAATAATTGGAATGTAGGTCAGGATACGATGTGCGCATGCTTTCCTCTCCTCTCTCCTTTGCTCTTTCGCCAGACTCTGCGGCACAATCTGTGGCTCCAATCAGAGAACCGAGCAGCATTTAATGGGCTCTCAAGATTTTCGATATGCGCATTCTTATTGGACTGGCGACTGTTTATGACGTTTGAACTGTGACACAAGTTTGTGCACACAATTCATTATTTTCAGAAAAAGTTAACCACTTGTTTTTCGTTGGAATTGCCAACCAGATCTCGCTCTCGCATGCACTTTTAACGTACTTGTAACTTACAAAATAACCGAGGGGAGGGGACAAACAAATACAACTTTCGTTTTTCAACTGAGAATAGCCTGCAAAAAGGCATCAGATTCGCTCACTTTTAATGATATCATAATATCAATGCCCATGTTGCATTCGCCAGTCCCGACAACGTTGTTGGCTCACACGCAATTGACACGAGACTGCCGGAGATGGGACTCGTATTCCATTTGCCAATTACGCGTTCCTGCAATTGTTCCTTCTCTCTCTGTCTCTCTCTTTCTCTCTACCCAGAATCCATTGAAAAATGGGTATATTGGACTGTTTCTGCTGACGTACGTCTATACAGATGCTGTACGGTTAAAGGATATCTCCGAGCCGGACAACTTACTAGTTATCTTAATTGGATGCTGGGCACAGAGCAGATTTTGTTGCCATGCGTTAGTCATCGGGGTTGCTTTGGCGCCATCTGCACTCAGAGTTGCCAAAGGACATTTTCAATTGGACAGCTTTGTTAATAACATTTATCGACAGCCTGAGTGTATGCAACACTTGGCGTAAGTGGCAACGCCATCTAGTGTGCTTTTCGATAGTTGAGCAACACTGATATAGGATTCGCTGTCCGTATGTCATTGAAGCTCTGACAGCCGTTACAAGCAAATTTGAAATAAATAAACACATACACTTACATTTTTTATTGCAGACTAAAATTCGAGCAAAAAAATCATATAAAATTCAAATCTAAGTTGTGCGCGCAAAATTATCGTCATCGAGTTTTTCTAATGCTGCTGCTGTTTCCTGCGCATGTGCAATTTTAGTGAGAGCAAGCATAAGCGTGTGTGTGAGAGAAAGAGAGAGTGTGGTTCATGTGCGGAGCACATTTGCCCCTTATCGTTTGGTGGTGTGGTGCGATATGGTTGCTCAAAATGAAGAGAGCGCAATGCGCAGCCGAAACACAAACGCACATGTACATAAGTGGCGCGACGAAAAACACACACACACACACACACACACACATGCACGTTCACACTCATTTATGCTCAGTCGGCAAAAAGCACCGTTCATTTCATTTTCCGTGCCACCGTTGACATTTCCTGCAGTAAATTCTTCTATTTTCTCATAAAGATTTTTTCGCAGCTAAAATCAAAGCTAGAAAAAGAAAATTTTATGTTTTTTATACATGCACAACAGCAAATTTGTCGAGCGCGCTTTGAATATTAATCAGAGAGCCGATAGCTGCCCGCACAAATTCAATTTCAGGCATTCGGTGAATTTATAATATTCAATTGACGAACTCTGCCAGAGAGGGCAGAGCCCATCGAAATCAGCAACGCAACGACGCAGACAGCGCAGCCCACAGCAGCAGCGACTGCGACAGCACATCGTCAGAGCCACCCAACTTTATTTTTCAGGCTGCCAGCGGAGTCCGTAGCGACAGCACCAGCAAGAAATCAAAATCAAAATAATACAGAATATATTTTTGTACAAAATGGAGGAACATTCACGCGCATTAAGCATTTTGGGCGGCATTGCCATTAGCATTGTTGGCTTCCAGATATGCCGCAAGGTGTTGCCATGGATCTACGTGAATGTGCTCGGCCCCAAGCTGCGCGGCCCCACGGTCAACCTGGCAAAGATGGGCGAGTGGGCAGGTAAGTGGAATGCAGACATTTGAACTTTGTGCGTAACATTGGCGCGATAAGCAGCCCGAAACATGCTCTGCCCCGTCAAACTAATTTCCTGATAAGGCCAGTCCATTACTCATGTGTACATATATTGGCGTAATTCACCTTGACAAAATCTTGAATTTGTATATTGCAGTTGTTACCGGCTCCACAGATGGCATTGGCAAGGCATACGCAAAGGAGGTATGTAGGAGGCGGGGCAGCTGAAACAAATACAGAGGCGAAGCTGATCTCGACTTTTAGCTGGAGTTTTATTTATACCCTGTTCTGTATCATTTCCATCCGTATGAAAGCAATTGTATACCCTAAAACCACTGAAAAAGGGGTTGTATGTAACAGTCGAAGGAAGGCATCTCCGACCTCTTGGTCAACATAAATAATCCGAGTCCGTCTGTATGATAGATAACACAGCTCACAAACAACCCATTTTTAAATCAAATGTAGTTTATGATAGAAAGAGACATCAAAAGTGGGAAAGTCTGATGATATTCTTTTATGATCTCTTCTAGTGATCATCCCCCAGCTGTAGCTGAGCTACAGGGTATTGTGCAATCGATTGCAAAATTCCTATTTGTTTTTCATTACATTTCTCGCAGCTCAAGATGACTTGACCCATTGGACAGTAGAAAAAAAATCGAAAAACAAAAAAGTGCAATTATGGAATTTTTTACTAGTCTTTAAACATTAGATGCATGACTTGTGCATTGTATATATTGCCCAACAGTTCTCCAGATTCCAGATTGTAGCCTTTAGCCTAGCTGGGCGCAGCTTTCTGTACGCTAATGCACTTTGTTGCAGTTTACTTAAGTAATTTTTCAGCTGGCAAATACTTTTAGTACATCTTTGTGTACACAAGCCCTAGAACTGTTGATACAGCAGTATTTAGCAAAGTTTCTGGGTCGGTGACAGGTGTCAACGTCCAGTTAGCTTTACAAATTCGAACCGCTTTTGTTGTTTTCAATTTGACAAATTGCACTTTTTTCTCTGTTTTTTTTTTTCGCCCAGCACTTCGGACACAAACTTGTTACTTTTGAAATGCCCTTAAATTTTGAATTCGGGGTACGCAGACACGTGTTACGCTTTAGTCGAAATGTGTCTTTTTTTTTTTTTGGTGCACCCAACGTAATTAGCATTCCATATGCCCTGTTTAAATTTTTGCTAAACTAAATAGCGCTCATTATGCGTAGCGACTAAACTCTAACGTACAGCTCGTCGAAGTCGCCCAAAGTCTAGTTGCGTGATTCGATTGGTTCTTGTAGACATGCATATATATAGATATAAATAATATAATAGATAGAAAGCAGTAGGTAAGATATTACATATAACTCTGTCGATACTATTTAGTTATCGGTTATTTACAAAGATACGAAGATAAGAGTTAGTAAGTAGGTAGTAGGTAGTAAGTAAAAAAAACAGCTCAACTCTTGCTTAGACGCATAATAGAACTTTCACTTGCATTATATAAAAGAAATATATATAAAACAAAAAAATTGTATTAAAAGCTTAACTTTGTTTTGTTATCTAGATAATCATATCCAGTTAGTTATCATAGTTTTTCAAAAATAATAATTTTAATTGATCTTAAAAACCAAAGATCATAAAATGTCGAATGAGCTGTAGAGAATACAAACAGGAAGAATTTACTAGAATTCTTCAGTTGGAATCAGTATTTCAAAATATTTTTTCAATTACCTAACTTGGATAATTGTAAACCTTTTCAGTTGGCACGCAAAGGATTGAAGCTGGTGTTGATTAGTCGCTCGATAGAGAAGCTCAGAGCAGTGGCCAAGGAAATTGGTAAGTACTCGACTTTGGCCAAGTGTTTAAGCCGGGCTTGAAATGCAATTTTGTGGCCTACTTCTAGGCGACGAATTCGGGGTCGAAGTGCGTATCATTGATGTGGACTTCACAGGCGGACTTGAGATCTATGAAAAGATACGTGAACAGACTGCCGGCCTGGATGTGGGTGTGCTGGTGAACAATGTCGGCATTAGCTACAGCCATCCGGATTACTTTTTGGATTGCTGCAATGCCGATCCCAAGTTTCTGCGCAACATTGTCTCTGCCAATATACATTCCGTAACGCACATGACGGCTATCTTTATGCCCGGCATGGTGCAAAAACGCAAGGGTGTCATCATTAATCTATCATCAACGGCGGGCGTGATACCCAATCCCTTGCTGAGTGTCTATAGTGCCACAAAGGTGCGAATTTATTCTGCTAAATTTAGTTGTTCAATTATAAATGTTTGTATTTTGTGTTTTAGGCATTTGTGAATAAGTTCAGCGATGATCTGCAGACGGAGTACAGAACACATGGTATAATTATACAGAGTGTGCAGCCGGGCTTTGTGGCCACCAACATGTCCAAGATACGTAAGCCGACTCTGTTTGCGCCCTCGCCAGAAACGTATGTAAAATCCGCATTGGCTACACTCGGCATTGCCACACAAACAGCTGGATACCTTCCACACGCACTCCTTCAACTGGTCATACATTTTACAGAGTCTGTGTTCGGCGATCAGTTTGCCAGAAACGAGGTTCTTAAAAATATTTTAGGTACTCGCAAGCGTGCCCTGCGGCGCCTGGCCAAGGACCAATAGACGCAATTCAAACCATAATACCATATCCACATGTGCAAAAGTGGATGCCATTTAGAGTCTTTTAACGGTTGGTTGGGTGTTTTTGGGAAAATGGGGAAACGGAACGACTCGAAACGCTTTGGGGGGGCACGTGAATATGTTTAATGATGCCTGCCAGATGTGCCGCCATATATTTAAATGTGTATATATATACATACAAACAGAAAACATGTAAAACCAAAAACTAAACAAATGTTCCAAATTTAATTAAGCATTGCTTCTTTTTTGCAACCGAAATAAATTTGAAACTTTTTAACTTAACGGCTTTCTTTTGCCTAATTGTCGTTCGATAGCAAAGTGTGTATTGTGGTGGTCTGACGATTTATTTATATTAAATATCGAACCGAGGGTGAAATACATAATCAATAATCGTTATCGATATAATATCAACAAATCCAATGCTGCCCAACGCAGTTGGAAACTTTGATTTAGCATTTAATGTATTTGTGATTGTGATTGAAAGTGGAAGTGAACGCCGTGCGATGAATAATAACCGCAACGCCGCTTGACCAAATAGTAGCCAACGCGCCAACTCAAATTCCAACTGGTGATTATCTACGCAGCAGTGGCAACAAGCAGCAGCAGCAACAACAACAACAACATCGACAAAAGGCAGCCGCAACGATTTTATGGTGGCAGAGCTGCAGGCAGCATTCGCTGCGCCGCTCTTATCACTTATCGCCAGTTGCGCCGCCCCTTTGGCAATTATCTGTATCAACTTGTTGCGATAAACGTCGCGGATGCTGCGGATGGGATCCCTGCAAGCATCCCAAGATCGAATTCAAGTGCCGAAACGACGACGACGTCACTTTTGGGACATTGAACGCAAGGGCGCAGGGCGTTTGTGTTTGCGTTTGTGTTTGTGGCCGTGCGGCGTGGGGGTGGCGGAAGTGGTTATAGAGAACTATTTTTAATAGTGGCCAGACAACCGTGTGCGACATGACAAAAGCCACAACAAGAGCTACAAATTAAGCAAGAAGCAAAAATGTACAAAACGCATCAAATATTCAAATACAAAGCAGAAGCGAAAACAATAACAGCAACAATAATTGTAAGCCACTAGCCCAGCACACACACACACACACACACGCACGTACACATACAGGGGAACATTGTGGAACAGCTGGCTGCCATGGAGCGACGCCGCCCTTTGTTTCCCATTGAACCTGAGCCGCCAACAACGCCCACGCAGCGCCTGACACTGCTGGCAACGCGGTAAGTGGATACGCTGCATTACCTTTAAAGCGTGTGTGTATCCTTCACATAAATATATATATTTATATATGCATATATATATTATGTATATGTATATGCATACCTGCACACTTGTGCACATGTATGGGTCAAGTGGTAATGCATAATGGGGCGCTGGGGGTGTTTGTCAATTATTATTTATAGATTCGGTTTGCTTCCTGCCTTTCACGCTTTGCTCGTCATCGTTATTCTTTTTTTCTCTATTTGTGATGGGTATACTAATTTGGTGCAAATGTATGCCACAGGCAGAAGGAGGCATCTCCAAAACTGGGTCAGCATCAATATCCGATTCAAGTTAGACTTGAAACTTCTAATATATATTTTACATTTTTCATAGTGGGAGCTTTGAAGTAAGCTGAACAGCCTTTAGGTAAAGAGTACAGGGTATTTGATAGGCGGGCATGTCCGACTGAGGCACTCCAATTTGATATTTTGTTCAATTTTAGCTCGCTACGTGCACTGCAATTAAACTGGAAGATTATCGTTTCGAGCATCACATTGACGCTTTTGGCCGTTATTTGGTATTATCCCACATTATTCTTGTTCTTCGCTTTCGTCATCTATTCCCTGGTGCTGGTCTTTGCAGGTGAGTTGAGCACATGCCGCAATTATTAGTTACATTAATCACATTTATACGTAATCTTCGCGTGACTCATTATCAGTCCCCGGTCATATTCCATATAATATATTTAAATGTCTTTTCCATTCAATAAAAGCGTTAATTAAAACTTTATCTTTAATCGGATTGTTTTTGTTTTTGGTTTTTGCTTTTTTTGTTCATTTTTTAATCGTTAACCCTTGGGCAAACTCAACAGCTGTCGCTGGCACCGTCTATATACACTATATATTTACGACCAATGAGCCCACAAAACCCAATCGACTGCCCTCCAAGCTGCTCTACAATGCCACCAAGTAAGTAATCCCTGTTCCTCTAATGTCTTCCAACCCATTCCTATATCATCCTTTTTGGCTCTTTTCCAGAAGCAACATTTTTGATTTGCCAAATCCCATTAGGAATCCATCGAATTTACCTCTAATCTTTGGCAAGACAGTCGATCTGCAGCTGCAGCAGATCATTGAGTATGTGCTACGTGACTTTATGGTGCCCTGGCTGGGGTAGGTATCAGTGGACTCGCCCTAAACTCCTTATCGGATATATTGCTGACTCCCATTCAATCCATTTTACAGCTATGTGGTGACCAAACCAAAGCTCATCAATGATGTCATACGCGAGGATCTCTGGAATGCCATACAGAAGATACACGAACGTGCCGCCAAAATGGACCCAGCCAAGATTATAGCCGTTGACATGGTCAATCGTGTCACCGTGCATCTCGAAAAGATCCGCATTGCCGAGGCGCGCGCGTATGTTCCCTAAAATGTGTGCCACATAGAATTTTTCTTAATTTCTCTTTTCTATTTGTTTAGTGCGGAAACAAACAGCGCTCCAGTGTTCAGCACCAATTCGTACCTGGTCGATGAAGAGAAGGAAATGGAGTTTCTGCGCAAGCTATGCGAGATTATGATCATATTGCTGCTACCGCGCGGCTACTCACTGCCACCACTGAAGGTGTTGCTCAGTGAGATTCTATCCTTCAAGAGTAAGTTGCCATCCTGCTCTCGATTGGTTTCATTTCAAATGCATTGAAGAATTATAAAAGTGTCTTACAACTGTTCGAAAATCTGTTTAAGACTGTGTAAATTTAGGTTTATTAATCATAGGTTGAAGAAAAACTGTTTTAAAATTGCTTAAAAATTATAGATTACCAAAAAGATTTTAAAAAAATATTCTCGAAATGCATATATTTTGAATGTAGATACAATATAGACGACAAATCATGGCCAAAATGACATAAAACATAAAAATCGGTTCAGATTTGAGATAGTTGTGGGGGTTTGAAATATGGGAGTTCTGGGTCTAAGAAAATGTATAAGGGGGCAGTACATGCTTTTTATCAAAAAAAATTCAAAAAAATTTTATTTTTGAAAATGCATATATTTTAAATGTAGATTTAATTTAGACAACAAATCATGGCCAAAATGATATCAAACATGAAAATCGGTTCAGTTTTGACAAAGTTATGGGGATTTGAAATATAGGAGCTATGAATCCAAGAGCTTAACATGTAAAATTTTTTGTCAAGTTTAGCATGATTTTTGTCAAAAAATTTAACCCCCTCAGAATCGACTTAAATGTTGTTTTTTATGCTAATTATGACATTTACTATCGATTAAAAACAAAAATTCGCAATTTTAAATTTTGAAAAAAAAAATTTTCGAAAATGTATAAGGGGGGAGTACATGCTTTTTTACCAAAAAAATTCAAAAAAATTTTATTTTTGAAAATGCATATATTTTAAATGTAGATTCAATTTAGACGACAAATCATGGCCAAAATGACATCAAATATGAAAATCGGTTCAGTTTTAAGAAAGTTGTGGGGGTTTGAAGAATATGAATATGGGAGTTATGGATCCAAAAGGTTTACATGTCAAAATTTTTGTAAATTTTGGCATGATTTTTGACCAAAAATTTGAGCCCCCCGGAATCGGCTTAAATGTTGTTTTTTTTTTACTAATTATGACAATTAGCATCGATAAAAAACAGAAATTCGCAATTTTAAATTTTGAAAAAATTTTTTTTTCGAAAATGTATAAGGGGGGAGTACATGCTTTTTTACCAAAAAAATTCAAAAAAAATTTTATTTTTGAAAATGCATATATTTTAAATGTAGATTCAATTTCGACGACAAATCATGACCAAAATGACATCAAACATGAAAATCGGTTCAGTTTTGAGAAAGTAGTGGTGGGGTTTGAAGAATATGAATGGATCCAAAAGGTTTACATGTCCAAATTTTTGTTCCTTATTGTCTGTTTTCAGTCTTCTTTCCGATGATCAAAATGATAACCGCACCGGACTACATCAATCAGAAGATTGTGCAGAACATTGAGACGCGTCTGGCGGCAGCGGCAATAAGCAAACGCAGCTACGAATATGCCGCAAGCTTTGAGGATTTCCTGAAGATCATCAACAATTCGGGCAATTTAGAGGAGCTATCGCTAATACGGAAAAGCATTGTGAATGATCTGATGCATGCGACCAGCATGCAGAATCTGCAACGTGCCAAAGGTCTCGATCCGGATACCGAGGACCACACGCTGACCAAGTCGGAGCTGACAGCCGCTGTGCGGCTAAAGCGTTACGTGCAGCAGCTTTCACTGGCCAAGGGTCAGTGCGAGAAGAATCTGGCCAAGTTTGGCTGGAATGGCAACTACTCCAGCGATACAGTAAGTGCTGAAAGTCACATGACTCTTAATTCGAAATCATAATAAATTTTGATCTACTGCAGGATCTGACGCTGATGGAGATATTAAATACGGCTGTGGGGCGACGCTACTTTACGCTGTTCCTGGAGCCGCTGAAGGCGAGCGCCCTGGTTGGCTTCTACCTGGCCGTGGATGAGATGAAGCATGCGCACAAATCCAATACACACCAGCTGGGCACCGAGATCTTCTATACGTATATACGTGTGCCCAAGCCAGAGATACAAATCGATAAGCACGAGCGTAAGCTTATCGAGACATTTGTACTGGGCGATGCGGGTCCAGATATATTCTATGATATTCAGCGCAACATATTGCGCACCCTGGAGGACAAGTACTATCCACCGTTTGTGCTAAGCGATCAGTATCGCCAGCTAAAGGAGGCGCTCGACTCGAACGAATTTAACGATCCCACCTTGCTAATGTGCCCCACAATGCTCGGCGATGCGGCCGACGATGATCAGGCCATTGCCGCCGATGGAATCAATGGCGCTGGGGTTGCACCAGCGGCCATCGATGTGGCCGCCCACACTTCGTATGCGCGCAGAAAGCTGGAGCAGATACAGGAGCGCATCGATAAGAAGAACCAGGCACTCGACGCACTCAAATATTCGGTAAAGCCCGAGTCAAAGGTGCTGCAAATACTCGAAAAGGAAATGGATTGGCTCAAGAGCGAAAAGCGCCAAACGGAGGCGCATTTGAGACGCACCGATGCCTGGACCGAACACCTGGGCAAATGGAAGGCCACCATACAAAGCGTTGAGGTAAATATTAAACATCCTAAAGGGTGCTCTTTATTGTGTCAAATTTACACTTCAGTCTAAACTTTGAATATCGAAAACTTAATGATATATTTAAATCTATCTCTGTTTCCCCTTTAGGTGTCCGATGAGAAGGAGTCGCTGCAGTTCATGATCTTGGTGCATGTGGACGAGGATATTAATGCACCGCCAGCTACGAAAAATGGTGACAGCAACACTGGCCGAGCGCAGCGACGCCGTCCCTCGGGCATATCCAGTGGCTGGGTGGTGATGCGGTCCCTAAACCAGGTCCATGTAAGTCTGTGGACACGAATAATAACTTAACTGTTACTAAATCCTTTTATTTCTTTATAGGAGCTGCAACGTAAGCTGCGCCACGTGAGCTCCAACTTAAAATCACTGGATTTGCCCACTAATTTCAAGTTCTTCTTCTTGAAGACCGATCGGCACGCCCAGGAGAAGGCCAAGGGTCAAATACAAAAGTTTTTGAATGTATGTGCGAATGCTATATATATATATAACACATATTAACTTTCAGTCCCATTCACAGTTCATACTCGAGGATGATCATTTGAATGGCAGCGAGGCCATCTACACATTTCTGAGCCCCAGCTCGGATCATTTGAAACAGACGCTGCCCTCGCCCAAGAAATCCAAATTCTCGCTCTCCACACTCTTCAAAAGCGACGCGGCCAAGGTGCACGAGTCGAGCAAGGCGAGCGATCCGTTCTGGGGTCTGCAGCGTGATGACGACGACATGTCCACCTATTTGGATGGGGAGACGACCAGCGATGCCAAGCTACTGGCGGATTTGGACAGCAAGGACTCGATAGCGGAGCCATTATATGCGCTAATGGGCGAAATCTTTGATATGGGCGGCGTCTTTAAGTGGCTGCGCAAGAGCATCATTTCCTTTGTGCAGATCACCTACGGACGCACCATCAACAGGCAAATCCGGGAATCTGTCGCGTATCTGTTCGAGGAGTCCATGCTGCACAATTACTATTCGGCCATATTGAAATCGTTTTGGCCGGGCGGCGTGCTCGCCTCGGCCTATCCGGTGCGCTCCGATGATATGAAAGAGATGACCACCAATGCGGCCAAGGCGCTGCTCACCGATCACATACCCGAGGTGCTGTGCAATCTCGTTGGCGCCCAGGCGGCCAAGCGGGGCGTCCTAAAAGTTTTCGATGCTCTGCAGAATCCCACATACAATAAGCAGCTGTTCTATGTGAGTTGTCCGATACAGTTTCTGACAAATTTTTTTACTTTAATATATTTAACATTTCAGGAGCTGCTCGAGATCTTGATGATTGAGTTCTTTCCCGAAATACGCCAGCTAAAGGTGAACAGCGCCAATGGCAGCAAGTTGAACACTGCCACCGCCGGTGTGGCAGCTGCCTCTGCTGCCGCCGCACTGGCTGCCGTCGCCGCCCTGCCACTCAACTGTAATAGTCACAACAGCCATGGCACCAATCAAGCCGCACAGCACCCGAGTTCGTCATCGTCCTCAGGTTCGGGCAGCTCAATGCATCCCAAGGAGCATTACCATCAGCCGCCGCTGCAGCAGTCGCCGTATCATCAGACCTCGGGACAGCAAACGCATCAGCAGCAGCAGCATCATCAACAGCAGCAGCAGCAGCAGCAGCAGCACGCGCATCTGCTCCACGGCCATCATCATCTAACAAATGCGCCACATGGCTCTGGGGGCTCCAAATAGAGCAACTTTTTATTTTAATCGTATTAACTGTTTTGTTGTTTCTTTCTTTAAGTTTCATTTTGTGGTATTCTAATGATATTATCTTTTAAGTGATAATAATGCTCTCTCTATCACTGTCTCGTTCTAACTCTATTGCCAGCTCGCTCTAGAGCATGGTTATGTTACCTTTGTTGTTCGTTTTTATCGGTTTGTGTAGCTAGCGTACCTTGAGAGTTTAGGATTAACAAATAACTGACCCTGTACAAAACTACAACACATTTGAACGTGAACTTTTTCCCCCACTAATCCTTATCACCTCCACCAAAATCCACTTCCTATAGCTGTCACACACAGACACACACACATACATTTGTTTCCAATTTGTTGTTTGTTTCGTTTTTGTAGTTGTTTAGGCAAATGTGTTTGTTATACTTTTAGCATATATTATATATAGTAATTTGTATTGTTTTGTGTAGTTACAGTATTAAGCGTTACCAAATTGTTCCAAATAGGCCACATTCCCACACACCCACACATACACACACATAACAAACTCCAAAACCAAATCCAAATCCAATAAACTAAGCAAAGTAAGTTTTGGTGCCGATGCCGCATTGTAATTAACTGGAGTCGAATTATTGTGATCTTAGCAAGTAAACAGCACCACAAAATATAAAAAACACACACAAAAAAACAAAATACATATATTAAAACACAAAAAAAAAAACACTTGACGCAAAATGTAATTAATTTTCAAACTAAATTCATAAGCGCCTGTGTAATTTAGATAAACCAAATAGTAGCATATTACATAGTCTAACGGCAGTTAAGACATTGAATTGTATTGTATTGGATTGTATACCTATTGCAGTTGCAACGTTTTATGTGTAAACGATATTAACAAAAAAAAAAAAAAAAAACCCAAGCGAAATAAAGATGCTATTTATGTAGATTTTCTCTTGTATTCTTTCATTTTTAAACGTTATCTTGATCAATCAGAAATTAAGACATATATTTTCCTCCCTCTATCTCCTTGTTACAATACCGCATATATTAAATAAATTATTCTTAACATTTTTTTTTACATAAACTGAGTTGTTTAAGAAGACAGCTCTTCAGGTCTCCTAAAAGTTTAAATATTAATCCTTTTAACAGTTCTTAAAATATTTTAATAAAATGTTATTAAGATAAATTCTTATCATACAATTTAGATGTTTTACAGAAATCTTCAGATAAAACTTACCCACCCTGAGTTTATGTTTAACATAATTTTTTATAAATAGAATATTTCGTACTCAGGTCTTAACACTTAGTTAAATGCTATTTATCTTAGATAATCAATATTTCTTCTAATATTTAATACAAATCTTGACATAGAAGAGACAGATCTTATCTCTCCTTTAAAATATGCTTAAAAAATATGATTTTACAGTTTCATAAATTAAAATACATTAGATATTTACTCAATTTATTATTTTGAATTAAATATTTAACAATCAATATTTACAGATATCAACTTTAATTCTTTCAGATTTGGTGGAATTCTCATTAAATATTAATTTTCCTGAATTTCATTTAGTTTTTAAGATGTTTAGCTTAATTTTTATATGATATAATTGCCCCCCTCCCGCCACCCTAAAAAACAGCCATCTTTTCTATTAGCTTTCCCAGCTGAATGAGCTCCATGTCCACTACTATAACCGCTAGATTTTTGCGAGTTGCCGCCGGCTTCTTGACCAGCAGCTTGACCTCAAAGTATTTCAGCAGGAAACGCCATTTCAGTTCGGTCTTCCTGCGCTCCGACAGCAGCTGGAAAGCATCCGCTTTAAGGCCGAGTAAATGCTCCGCCACACCGCCACTGAGACGCGTCTCGAGCAGCGTGCCCGTCTGATCGGACAGCTGGATATTTATGTTAAAGAAGTGCTCAAATCGTGCTCCACTGTGATTCAGCGAGAACTCCAGCAGGCAGTGCTCATTGTCGCAATCGTTGCGACTGCTGGGGATCAGGATGTGGCACGACTTGCTGCAAGGAGACAAAGCAAATAATGACACACGAAACTCCATGGACGACAATAAAGTACTCGCCATTTCTTGCTGATGCTCGTGGCCAGGCCATCAATATCGAACTTGGTTACCATGGCATAGAGGACGGCCGTAAACTGCTCGCTAGTTGCGTCCTGCAGTTCACCCTCGGCGCGCGCATAGATCTGCCGCACAGTCATCTGTGTCTGGATCTGTTCAGCTGTTCGGCAACAAGAGGAGCTAAGCAACAAATCTCCATTTATATGGTGCTGTGCGGCTACTTACCTGCTGGCAAGTTCTCCATATCCGTTTGGGCGAATATATCAAAGGTCTTTAGTGGCGCGCTGGCGGCAAATGCGAGCAGCGCCTGGCAGTCGGTGCTGCTCGGCTGCGGATTCTCATAGATGAGCGTACAGCTGGCATGACTGAGCACGGGACAGCCATAGAACTGTGAGTGGGAGATGCGCACATCGATCAGATGCAGCAGCGTCTTGCGTGGCTGCCAGTATTGGGCGCGTCGTATCCAGTCCGCGTGCCACAACGTCAACACCATGCCATCCGCACAGCTGGCATCGATTACCACCAGCTCGAGGCAGCGCAGCAGCGCTTTGCCGTCCCGTGCCGCCTTGCGCTTCAGCTCGCGCACTGGCCGCACCACGGCCACAGCCACGAACAGATCTATATACAAGGCCGGTCGCTGGTCAGCGCCTGGCGCCGCACAGCGCACATCGGCCAATTTGAGTGCGGCGCTGAGCGGCTTGTGGGATTGATGGATTAGCTGGCGCAGTGGCTGCACAATGGCCACATCGTCGCTGCTGTGCTTTACCACATAGCCGTGGCCCTCGTTGACGACTAGGGCGCAGGGAAGCGTGCCGCGCGGCTGATATCGCTGCTGCTGGGGCTCGCTAATGCCGGGCATATTCGGCGGCGTTATGGCCATCACCTTGGCGCCCACAATGTCCACCACATCGCCAATCTGCAGCATGTCATTGTATTCGCACACACAGGCCCGGGGCCCCCAGCACTTGCAGTTGGCAATGTGACGCTCCGAGTCCCGCAACGTGAAGTTGATCACGCCGCGCTGCTCGTTGCTCAGCTTGTCCAGAAATGCGTTCGGCTCCGATTTGGCGATGATTAGCGCCACGGTGGCAAAGCTCGTCATTGTGGGCCGCATGTCCGCGAGGCGTAGTACTTGCTTGGTCCTATAGCCACGCTCTGTCATGGCTAATCAATAAATATCAAGACTGGCAATTTAAGGCGCAATTGTTTTGGCAAGCCGTTAAATTTCAATTAATCCTTTTTCGAGCAATATGCACACATTGGCCGATAGCTAACCGCCAACAATCGGTTGGCCGTGAATGTGCACAAATAAATAAATGTAAATCAATAGAAACAAATACGTTTATATCATTCTTTGTTGGGACTATTAAGTTTTTGAAGTTATTTTTTGTTTTGTTTATCTACAACATTAAACGTAGGCGTAGCGCAAAAGTAGGCAAACTTGCAATTGATTTGATAAGTTGTTAAAAATCAATTAGTCGTGTTTGAATTCAGATGCACACACTGAACTTCCTATAAGCCTGTAATCGATAATTAATACATGCAATAAAATCAATGAGAATTTTAAATATAATTCAACTTCATTTCTTATGTTTTTGTTGTTATTGATGTTTCGTTTTTTTGTTTTTACAATTTTATACATATCTACAACATAAAACGTAGGAGTGTCCCACGCATTTCTGCGGCTACACAATTCGGGAATAGTTTTGTTTTTTTTTTTCTTTTTTGCTTTTCTTTGTTTTTGTCCATCCAAGGTACATAATATAGAACTCTAATGCTAGTTTAAATCCAAAATTATTATTAGCCAACTTTCTACGCGTTTCCTTACGGCAGTCAACTAGAGCTAGGCGCAACGCTGGCGTCGCTTGGTGATTTGCTAGTTGCCTGAGGGATGCAGCTGGGGTAGGGACTGTGGCTGTGGCTGTGGTTGTTGCTGGTTGGGCGCCTGTTGCGCATCATCCTCGCTCTTGTTATTGCCCAATATCCAATCCATAAATACCATTGAAGGCGAACGCAGCGCTGTTTGAGCTGGAACGGTCTTGAATATAATAAAGAATTATGGAGGAGGAGCTGGACGCTAACACCTACATGGATCCACATCAAGTTGATGCTGCTGCTGCTGGTGTAGGGGAAGCGAAGGAGGCGCTGCTCCGGCTGGTGTCAACGTTGCTGTTGATGTTGCTGCTGCTGCCGTTGGTGTTGCCTTCGCCATGTCCCTTTGCAGCTGTATCATCTGCTGCAGGCGCTGTTCACGCTCATCCACAATTGCCTTGTCCTTGGAATGCTTCACCGTCTGCAGCTCGGCCAATCTGTGGAACATTTTGCTTTAGCATATATGTCTGTATATGCTATATAATATTTTTCTACACAAGCTACAAGTGGACACTCATTACATTCTCATTACTTTCTGTTTACTATCTCATTATTTTCTGTTTACTTAACCCATTACCTTCTGTTTACTTTCTCATTACATAAATTTGTCTTTTTGCCAAATGGCTGCTCCTGGACTTCTTACTTACTTCTGCTTCAGATCACTGCCGCTGGCTGCTGTCGCCGCGGCTAGATCGCTGCCGCTGCTGATGCTCAACTTGTTGGGGCTGCCCGTGGCCACCGATGTGGCGATGCTGGAAGCAGAGGCGGAGGCGACTGCATTGCTGTTGGATGCGACGCCAGCTGTAATTAGATGGAAATTCAAGTACATTTATAGGGGGAGGTGATGATAGTTTTGGTCATGTTGCACTCACTGCGCTCGGCCTCCAGTTGACGCAGCGTGTCGGAGAGCTTGAGCTGGAGATGATCGCGCTCCTCGAGCAGCTGGACCAGCTCAATGATCATCTCCTCGCAGCGCATATCGCGCTGATGCAGCATCATCAGCGCATAGTCCAGATCGGATTTAAGCACATATTCGGCCTGCGGTTCCTGCCCAGCCATGGCACCAACTGTGGCACCCGCTCCGTTGGCGCCGCCACCGCCAAGCTGATTCTGCAACCGGAACGGATCGTATTGGGAGGCGAGACGCGCATATTCCGCGGATCGTATGGCCAGCTGCTCCTTGAGCGTCACAATTTCCATTTCCTGCGTTTCGAGCGCCTTCTGCATCTTCAGCACCATCTCGTGCACATCCGCCGTGGCGTCCAATTGCCGCTCCACAGCTGCTTGGCTGGCGTCTGCTGCTGTGCTGCTCTGCTGCGGCAGCTGCTGGGCTGCTGCCGTTAGCTGCTCGATCTGCGCGTTGAGGGCGGTCTCGCGTTCCGTCAGATGCTTCTGCCAGATGCTGGCCACCTCGCTGCACTTTTGCTCCACCAGCGCCTCCCACTGCTTATTCAAGGCACTGAGATCTGGTGCCTGTTCCTGTTGCTGCCCCTGTTGCTGCTGCTCCTGCTGCGCCTGCTGCAGCAGCTCCAGCGTTTTACGTAGCTCGGTTATCTCGATCGTTTTCATGTCCAGCTCGAGCACCGCCTGCTTCATCTTGTCCTCCAGCTCCAGGCTGCTGAGCACATGATTGTTGAGCACGCGCAGCTCCTCCTCCATGTCGTTCTTCTCCGACTGCAGCTGATCGCACTGTCGACGCACTTGCTCCAGCTCCAGCTCTAGCTGTGACTCTGGCGCGACAATTGCCGCTGGTTCCGGTTGTTTCTCGTGCAGCTCCAGCTTGTCCTCCTCCAGCTGTTTGACCTGCATGCGCAGCAGCTGCAGCTCCTGATTCTTGGTCAATATCTCCAGCACCAGCTTCTCGGTTTGATCCTCCCGCATTAGCTCCTCGATGCGCTGCTTCAGGTGCACAATCTCCGCCTCTTTCTCCTGGAGCAGCGCGTTGCTCTCATCACTGGGCGCACTCACCGTCGCCGGCAGCTCCAGCTGCTTAGCCTTAAGCTCCTCCAGCTGCAGCTGCAGCTGCTGGCATTCCTGCAGGGCCCGCTGCTGTGCCAGCTGCACCGCTGCCAGCTCGTCCTGGTGCTCGTGCTGCGTCTTCTCGGCCAGCATCTGCAGCATGCGCTCCTGTTCCGCCCGCATTTGGTCGCGTTCCCGCTGCGCCTGCTCCTTCTCCAGCTGCAGCTGTGCCTGCAGCTCCTGGCACTCGGTGTTCAGATCCAGATTCTCGGCCTGCAGATTCTCGATTTTGGCCAGAGTCGCCGCATCGCTGGCCGCCTCCAGGCTGCCAGTTGTTATGCTCGTGCTCGTGCTCGTGGGCGTGGCAGCGGTCGTGGCCGCTGTCGTGCTGGGCACATTTGTTGGCGCTGTTGTTGTTTCGCCCCAGCTCTCCAGCTGCTGCAGCTTCTCCTGGAGCTCGCGAATGCGCGCCTGGTACATCTGCACATCCATGTCCTGGCGCTCCTTGAGCTCGGTCATGCGCTCGTTGCCCGCGGTAAGGACATCGATGCGCTTCGCTAGCTTCTCCTTTTCGCTGGCATGCTGCTGCAACAGCTCCTCGGTCTTCGCCTGGCGCAGCTCCTGCAGCTGCAGCTGATGCTTCAGTTCGTCAATGATGGCGCCATCCAGATCGTTGTTGTTGGCGCCTCGCGTTTGCTCCTGCTGCTGTTGCTCCTTGCTGCGGTACTCCTTGAGGCGCTTCATCAGCTTCGCCGTTTTCGTCTGCAGCTCGCCCTTCTGGCGCTCCAGCTCCTCAATCCTGGAGTGCAGCGCCGCCATCGCAGCGTCATCTGGCGGCTGCTCAACCGCCGCCGCACTGGCCCAGGGATCTTCGTCCATGTCCACACCCCAGTCAATTGTAGACGGCACCTGCACCTGCGCCGTTGCCAGCTGCTGCTCCTGCTCCGGTTGGCACAGATACGCCTTCTTTGGTGTGATTAGCGGCTCCACGACGGGCTCCGTCTGCTCGAGACCCAGCTCCAGCTGTTTGGTCACCGTTGCGTCTGTCGCACTCTCGCCGCCAAAGAACATGTCCAGCGTGGGTGGCGCCGCCGCCGGCGGCTTTATTAGCTTCTCAATGGCCGCGATGCGTTCGCGTTCCGCTTCAGCGGCGCGCAGCCGCGCCAGCTCCTCCTCCCGTTCGGCGAGCAGCCGTTCCAGTTGGGCACGTCGCTCCTCGTGCTCGGCCAGCGCCTGATTGCGCGCCAGCAGCTTCGTCTCCAGCTCCTTGGCGTGCTTCTCCAGGTCAGACACATTGCGCTGCAGATCCTCGATGGTTGGTTCCCCAGCGCTCGACTCACCCATGCCCAAATCGACGCCCAGATTCTGTGGGGTCATGCGCAGGGGCGGGGCGATGATCTCATCGAACGGCGAGGGAACTGCAGCCGCATCGCCGCCAAAGAACATCGCGGGCGCTGGCAACGTCACATTCTGCCAAAATAAAGTGAATAAGGGATTAGTTTATGATTGATAACTGGCCAGGGGACTGGGATTGGGGTAAGAATGCGCAGGGAACTGCAAAGTTGCTCTAAATTCAACCAAAGCTGAACCGGTTCGGCAGCGAACCGGTGTCCAAACTGCCTTAATTATTATTCTTATTGTTGTTGAAAAAATATAGAATTTTAAAATTTCAATTTTCGCGATTGAACCGCTCTCAAGATATATAGATTTGATCGTTAGAGAAGATCATCTGTGACCTGTCTATACAATTTGATAGACATATATAGAGTATATATATTCCACATTACATTTTAATTACTTTCTGTTTACTTTCTATTTACTTGCCTATTACATTCCCATTACTTTCTGTTTACTTTCTATTTACCTCCCGATTACATTTTGTTTTTCTTTCTCATTGCGTGTGTTTGGCTACATACCTGTTCCATGCCCACAGGTACCGTCTGTCTCTGTGTGGACTGCAGCTGGGCAGTGCCGTGAGCAGGTGGTCGCGTCCAGGACATCCAATCGTCGGTGGCTTGGGGCTGTTGTGGCAACTGCTGCTCCTGTTGATGCTGATGCTGTTGTCGTGCCAGCTGCTCGGACTGCTCGTCGAGGCGGGCTTGGAGTTCGGTGAGTTGCTCGGCCAGTCGCTTGTTCTCCGTCTCAATGTAGACTTGGTCGTCGGTCTGGTTCTGGCCGAGGGTGTCCAGTTCGGCGATTTGTTGCTGCAGCGCCTGCAGCTCCTGGTTGTGGTTGGCGCAGAGCGCATCGATCTGGGTGCGCAGATTATCGATTTCGGTCTTGTCCTGTATGGCCTGCATGCGCAGCTCCTGCAGCTCCAGCACATCCTGCTCGGCGCTGTCCTGCTGCAGCCGCAGCAGCACCGCCTCCCGGCTGAGTGCGGCCCGTTCGCGCTCCACATCCGACAGCTCCTCGTTTAGCCGGTTCACCTCCTCGCTGCGTGCCTGCAGCTGCTCCTGCACGCGCTCCAGCTGCTGCGTCAGCTCACGCGTCTCCCCATTGGCCCGCTCCATGTGCGCACTCAAATCGCACTCGAGCTCATCCAATTCGGTCACCTTGGCGGCCAGTTTCGCATCGTAGACGTTCCGCTGATGCTCCAGCTCCTGGTTGCGCGCCTCCAGCTGCGCCCGCAGCTCGTTCACCGCCTGTTCGCTGCTGCTGCTCAGCTGCTCCCGTTCGGCCAGCGCCTGCTCCGTCTGCTGCTTGTGCTGCGCCAGCAACAAATCGTGCCTCGCCTGCAGGGCGTTCAACTGTTCGCGCGCCTCCTCCGCCTCGCTGCCGAGCAGCTCCAGCTGCCGGCTCTGGCTCTGTTCGCGCTCGGCGCACTGTTCGAGCCGTTGGCGCAGCTCCGTCTCGTGCTCCGCCTGCTGGGCATTGGTGTCGCCCATTTGCTGTTCGAGCAACTGCAGCCGCTCGTTGGCGCTGACCAGACGCCCATTGAGACCCACAACACGATCCTCGAGCGTCGCGTTCTTTGCCTGCTGTTCGCTGATTTGGGTTTCGAGCGTTTCAATGTAGGATTGATCCTGCTGCAGCTTCGCCTGGATGCCCTCGTGCAGTGTCTCCAGGCGGGCAATGGCCAGCTCAAAGCTGGCCTTCTCCTCGGCCAGTTGGGCGTTTTGTGACTGCAGCGTTTGCAGCTGGGCGAGCAGCTGCTGCAGCTGTTGCTGCTTCTCCTCATCCTCCTGCTGCTGCTGCTGCTGCTGCTGCAGTTGCTCCTCCTCGGGCTGTGCCTGGAGCTGGGCGCGCAGCTCGGCCAGCTCTCGCTGCAGACTCTGTATGGTCGCATTGCGATGCTTAATCACCTCCTTGGACTTGTCGAACTTGAGGGATTTCTGGTCCAGCTGGCGGCGCAGCTCATCGACGTCGCCTTGCTCGGCCAGCGCCAGCTCCAGCTTGTAGCTATCCTGGCGCAGCGCCGTATTGGCGTGCACCGTATTCTGCAGCTCGACCTGGAGACGCTCCACCTCCTCCTTCAGTGTGGACTGTTGCTTGTGCAGCTGCTGCTGCAGCTCCTTGTTCTGCCTCAGCTCCGATTGCAGTGACTCCAGCTGTTGGTCATGCTCCCACTGCAGTTGCTCCACTTGCGCCTTGAGCTGTGCTCCCGTCGCCTGCTCCTCGCTCAGCTGCTGCTCCAGCTCGGAGTGCTCCGCCGCACGCTTCTTCAGGTTGAGCGCGTATTTCTTGAGCTTCTCGCGCAGCTCCTTGTTGCGCGCCTCGCTCGCCTCCAGATCGCTGCGGCACTGCTGCAGCTCCAGCAGCTTGAGGTTCGTTTCGTGCTCGCTTTCGCTGTAGCTCTCGATCAGCTGCTGCTTCTGCTCGGCGACCAATGCCTGGAGTATGCTCTGCTCCCCCTCCAGCGTCTCAATGCGGGACTGCAGCTCGTGGCGCAATCGCTGCTGCTGCTCCATGTGCTTCTCGTGGGCCATTTCGCTGCTGTTCAGCGACTGATCGTAGCGCTCCGCCTGCAGCTGGAGCTGCACCAGCTCGGCACTCTGGCTGGCAATCAGCTGCAGTTGCTCGGCGCCGCTGTAGCGCAGCTCCGCAAGCGTTGACTGCAGCTGTGCCCGTTCCGCCTGCAGCTCCTCCAGTTCACTCTGCTGTGCCAGCGCCTGTGCCTTCAGTTGCTTCACCAGCTCCTGATCCCGCTGCTCCTCCTCTTTCTCCTGCTCGATGGCCAGCAGCTTGGTTGTCTCGCCGGGCTCACAGCTGTCGCGCAGCTCGTCCAGCTCCGCCTGGAGCGCAGCCAGTGCCGCTTTCAGCTCCCCATTCTGTGCGGTCAACTGTTCGTATTCGGCCAGAGCTTTGCCATTGGGCGCGGTGACGGCGACAACAGTTTCGACCACGGTCACCGTTTCCACCGCGGTGCTGGCCTCCTTCACCTTGTGCAGCAGCTCGGTCAGCTGGATGTGCACATTTTTGGCCTCCTTGGCCAGCTTCTTGGACACATTGAGCTTGGCGTTGCGATCGTTTGCCTTGCGATACGCGTCCAGCTCGGAGCTGAGCTTGCCCAGCGAACGTTCGCATTTGTCGAAGAGGGCGACGGCGCCGTCGCCGCCATCGAGAGCGGCGACCACCTCAGAGGAGCGCTGCATGGAGCTCAGTTCTTGCGAGAGATTTGTTTTCTCGCTCAGCTGCAGCGACAGCTGCTGTTTGTCCCGCTGCAGTTCCTCCAGTTGGGCGTGGAGCGCTGCACTCTCCGACTGCAGCTGCTCCTGGGCGTGCTTCAGCTGCTCCTGCAGCGTTGCATTCTCGTCGCTGACCAGCTTCTGAGCGTGCTGCAGCTGCTCGCGCAGAGTCGCATTCTCCGATTGCAGCTGCTCCATTTTGGCCAGCACCTCGCGACGCTCGTTGGTGAACAGCTCGATCTTCTGGAGCAGCTCATCGCTCTCGTTGCGCAGCTGGGCGAGACTCTCGTTCACCTCCAGTTCGGGCGCGGCCAGATCCGTTTGGGTGAGCTCGCTGACAAAGCTGGGCACCACCACGGCAGGAGCATCCTGTTCGGCATCCTGTTCGGCCGTGGCCTGGGCATCGGCTGCATCACCTTCGCTGGCCGGACGCTGGCTGAAGCGTCGCTCGCTGGGCCGTTCGACAATCTCAATCGATTCGGCGGAACTGGATGAGCTGAGCTTCTCCAGTTTGTCCAGCAGCTCCATGTTCTCGTTGATGTAGTGCGTCAGCTTTTTGTCCAGCGCCTCCTTCTCCGATTGCAGCGTGAGCAGCTGCTGGCGCTGCTCGTTCGCCTCCGTTTCGAGCTGTTGGACGCGCTGCGACAGCTGCTCCTCCAGCTGCACCTCGCTCAGCTCGGATTCGACGCGCGCCGTTTCGCTGCCCAGCTGCAGGGCCTCCAGTGCCTGCTGGAGCTCCTCCTTCTGCTCCTCGAGCAGGCGTATCGCCTCCGTTTGGCCAGCCGTCGGTGGATTCGGTTTGCTCGCCGCCAACTGGACTCGGGACTCGGCCACAACGGTGTCCTCCTCCTCCTCCTCGACATGGGCCAGTTGCCACTGGCCCTTCTCATCCTCCAGCACAGTGATGCGCTGCTGCAGCTGCTCATTTTCGGCGCTCAGTCGCGCCAGCTCCTGTTGCGCATCGGTTGATTGGAGTTTTTGCAGCTGCTTGTCCGCCTGCTTGCATTTCAGCTTCAGCTTGATGTTGCTCTTGTTGCACTCGTCCAGCTTCTGTTTGAGCTGCTGGAGATTCGTTTGGAGCTGCTCGTTGGCGCTGGCATCCGTGTCCGCGTCCAGGAAGATCGGTTTGCTCTTGACGCTCTGGGCGAGCTTCTCCTCGAGCACACGCAAATTCACATTGAGCACATTCAGCTCGGTGGTCTTCTCGGCCAGCTGCTCGCCCTGCTGCTCAATGATGGCCTCCAGTTCCGCCAGACGCTCCGATTCGCTGCTGTTCGATTTCTGTTGCGCCTGCTGCTGCTCCTCGTCTTTGGCGCTGCGCAGCTCCTCCAGTTGCTTCTCCAGCTCCTGCAGCTGCTTGGCCAGCTCCACATTCACCTGGGCATCCGTGCTGGCCGCCGCGGCAGCCGCATTGCTCGCCTGCTGCTCCAACAGCTGCTCTCGCACACTGTGCAGCTCCAGGCGCGTCGTCTCCAGCATTTCGCTGCTCTCCACCAGCTGGGCGTTGCGTTCGCGCAGCTGCTCGATCTCGGCGTGCAGGCGCGTCTTCTCCTGCTCCTCCAGCTGCTGTTCGCCCTGCTGCGACACCGTCGACTCCAGCTGCTGTATCAGCTGGTCGCGTCGCGTCAGCTCGCTGCGCAGCTCGTTCAGCTCCTGTTGCAGTTCCTGCTCCTTTCTGCTCTGCTTCATCTCGATCAGCTTCATCTTGTTCTTGAGCAGCTTTAGGCGCCCATCATCCAGCGATGATTGTGGTTGCTGCTGCTGCTGCTGCTGTTGCTGCTGCAGCTGCAGCTGTTGTTGCTGCTGCAAATCGACCGCGGAGCGATGTCGGGAAACTGGCGTTGGTTGCGCCGCCAACGACATGGCGCGCAGATCGCTCATGGAGGAGCCCAGCTCGCCGGTGGCACTCTGCCGCAGGCCCGACTTGACCGACTGCAGCGACTTGGCCATGTCGCGCTTGCGCTGCTCGAGCAGCGCCCGATTCTGTTCGGTGCGCTGGTTGAGCATTTGCAGCTTTTCGCTGCCGCTGATCTCCAGTTGGGACAGCTCTTTTGTGGGCGTGGACATGTCGTTCGGCGATTCGGGCGGCTTAAGTATTCGTGGCGCGGTCAGCGACTTGAGGGATTCCATTGAATCGCTCATGCTGGGCTTGCGACGACCGCCATCCTCGGATTTGCGCAGGGCGCGCTCACGCAGCGCCGTGAGACGTTCCTGTGGCCGAAGCGAAAAAGCACAAATAAATCTATGTATATGTACAACAACGCAGCTGGAGAGGATCGGGCATACCTGCTGTTTGGACAGATTCTCGCGCAGGCTATCCAGGCGTCCCTTGCCAGTTGTTGCCTGCTGCAGACGCAACAAGAAGCATAAGAGAAAGTTGTGAGAAAGTATTTTGGTTAAAAAACTCACCTGTATCATTGATAGGTCCGCGGAGCTGCAGTCGTTCGCATCCTCCTGTTCAGTGTATTGGCTCCGGTCGGCGGCCGCCTCCGTGCCGCTCTGCCCGGACATTATAATTACAAATTTCAACTAGCTAAATTCAATCACAAAAAAAAACAAAAAAAAAAAAACTAAACAAAAACAAAAGGGGGAAAACAAAAAGAACTAAAGGGAAGCACTGGCTATCTCCGGAACGGATATACCCAATGTCGTCGAGCGTGTTTCGTGATGTTCGTGCTGCTAGCTATCGACATTGACTGCAATGGCAAAAGGACATGTTGTCAGTGGCCACGAATCAAATGGTTCGTAATTCAAATTGAAGGCGCTTCCTTCGCGTTTGCCGTTTGAAATAATTGGGCAGAATTCGTGGCACTGACGTGTGCACTATTTCGTTGTGTGCGTGCGCGTGTGCGTACGTGTGTGTAAATCCATAAGGGGGGGGCACAGACACACACACATACATTCAAACACACTGGTTTGTTGCTTTGCACGTTTGGCGTTTTGGCAAGTGTCTGGCAAAATTTCAAAGGCAACTGGATTGTGTACACATTGCTACAATTTATTGCATTGAATTTTATGTTAATGTATTACCAATTGTAATTAATCAATGCTAATAACAAAAACTTAAGTGCCAGGGCTTCAACGTCGTTTTTACTGCCCTTGTTTTCTTTGACAATTACGAGATTGTTCGCGACTAGAGTTGCATCGAATTGGTTCGATTGAACCATTCACTTAGCTGAAAGAACAAACTGAATCACAGATCTTAGTTCAATGCTGGTTTTAGTTGAATTATCGTTTAATATTACAATTATAGGTATATTTACTTTATCATTTATGCAATGAACGAAAATCATTGTTTTTAACGTAAACTATTATTGCTGTCCTTTATAATAGCACTATGGAAAATCCATTCATTGGTTTTGTTTTCAAACCTGCCGCCGTTTATAATAAATACAATTTGAACTGACTCTTCAATTACGATATACTCTAACACAAGTTGCTGTGATAATATCGATTTAAATATTTAGTATAACGTATCGTTAATCGATTGATATAAGATATATTTAAAATAAAGTTTTTTATTCAATTGCACTACACAAATTAATAGAATTATTAATATATTGCTGTTTTGACATATTTCATCAAAGTTTAATTGCATACAACAAAAATATAGTAACATAATAATAATATAATAAAATTTAAAAATTGGATAAATGCATTGAGAATAATATGTTGACGAGAATAATTGAGAATAATATGTTGACGAATGAATATATGTATAAATATGAAATAGATAAGTGTTTGGGGGACATTTAAGTAGGCAGGCACGTTTAAGCGTTCGGCGTCGCAGATTCGAGCAGCTTTACAATATCCTGATGACAGCCACGTGTAGCATAGTCGATCGGCGTCAGACCCAGCATATCCTTGAAAGCATGCATCGTCGGCACTATGGCATTATCTAGCAAATATTGCACTACGTCGATGAAGCCATGGAGTGCGGCCACATGGAGCGCCGTGCGGCCGGAGGCATCCCCCAGCAAGAGATCGGCGCCCGCCAGCTTGTACGACTGCAGCCGGACGAGTGCACCCCGGGCGGCAGCGGCGCACAGATGATCGGCAACGATACGCGACGAGCCGGTCAAGTGGGCGCCGCAGGTTTTCAGCGACTTGATGATCTCATGACTGTCCCGGGAGACCGCCTCCATCAGAGCTGTGCGATCGCTGCGATCGCGTGTATGCACCGAGACGCCGTTGCGCAGCAGATAGCTGACAACGTTCGCGTTGTCCAGCAGGCAGGCCAGATGCAGGGCGGTCCGATGCTCGTGATTTACGCCGGAGAGATCGGCGCCGTATGCCTTCAGATTGTCGATCTTCTCGATGTTGCCCTCAACGACAGCGGCATTGATCATGGCCGGGAATAGGGTGGCCTTCAATTGATCCCGTTCATGCGGCGCGGACAGATGCAGCGAACGTGCCACACCATCCACTAGATCGTAGTCCTCCATTTTGGGGCCCACATTGGATGTGAGTTCGCCGCGCAGATTCGATTGCATCATCTGGAAATGTACTCCGATTAGCCCATATTGAGATGAATATAAATATGTAGATGAATATAATATCTACCTGCTTCTTAACATCCAGCGTCCAATTCGACTTGCCAATGACGTAGGACAGCTTGGAGAGCGCCGCCTCGGGCGTCATATCAAAGCCGGGTATGACGCCGACATCGGCGAGCACCTTGCCCGTATCATAGATACTGGCAACGGATCCGTTCGGGCACTGGGTGCAATTGATGATGATGACGCCGCGTGCGTTGGCCGCCCTCAGCTCGTTCATGAGGTCCGTGCGGCTGGTGGGCATATTGCCGGAGCCAAAGGATTGGAGCACCACGCCACGCATGGGCGGCGCTAGGAAAGCACGAAACGTGGCCAGCGAAATGCCGGGAAAGATGCGCACCAGGCCGACATTCTCGTCCATTTGCAAAGCCACACAGAAACGCTCCACACTGCACGGCCGAAAGATCAGGCGATAGTCAACTTTAACATTGATCCCGATTCGCGCCAGCGGTGGCGCATTCGGTGAATTGAACGCATCCAGGGAGTTGGAGCTGACCTTAACGGTGCGATTGCCACGGAACAGCTTATTGCCAAAGAAGACGCACACCTCTGGTATCACATAGTTGCCGGCAATGATCAGCGACGATGTAAAGTTGTCCTTGCCATCCGTTCGCGTCTCGAAAATGGGCAGCTGCGAGCCCGTTATGATCACCGTCTTGCCCAGATTCTCCAGCATGAACGACAGCGCCGAGGCGGTGTAGGACAGCGTATCCGTGCCATGCAACACCACAAAGCCGTCAAAGCGCTCGTACAACTCCTGAAAGATCAGATAGATGTGGGTGCGGTATCAAAAGAATCCAGTTTTCAAATTGTATATTCAACAAAATACATGAATGAAATCGATTTTAATCGATTTGCTGTTTGAGTTCTATCTGAGCTGATCTGCGCGCTCTGTAATTATCGATTTAAATTTTTACAATTTCGCTTCAGCTCCTAACATAATCGAAAAATCGGTTTACTGAATCGATAATTAACGATTCAGATCAAATTAAGTACAATTTGTACAATGCCCGTTATTTTCGATTGTACAGATATGATCCAATCTAAATTTCAAGTTTTTATTTTCACAAATTCTTAAACTTGGGCTTTAAAATTAATCGATTTTAACCAAATTTCGAATAGTTTTAGAGTATGGCTAACTGGATAAATTTGGCTACATTATAAATTTGAATGTGAGCTGTTTCAATCGGTGAAATGTGCTAAGTAAAAAAGTTTCTAGATGTCGATATTTATAGATTTTGAATTGTTAATTGTTTTTAAAAGAGTAAATATGATTAATTTATGGCATAATTTGCGAAATGTGCTCAATAAAAATAGATGATAGATGTCGATATTTATCGATTTTGAATTAACTGTATTTATTAGAGTATATATGATTAATTTATGGAGTTTTTATGGTTTTAAGAATGACGAAAAATGTATGCAAAAAACTACATTCGCATTTTTCGAAATTCTACTTGAGGCGTGAATGTACGTGACAAAAAATAATCTCTTGAATCAAATCTTTAAAAAACAAAAAAAAAAACAAAAAAAAATTTGTCACAGCTTGAGAGCACAGTATTGTTTACTTACAAAGATGTCACTGGCGATGTTGGCCCAATCGTTCAAGGACATATTGCTGGAGTCGAGCAGCGGCGAATATTCCTTGACCTCGTATAGGACACGCCTCGCCTCGCCCTGGACAAAGGGCAGCACCAGCGTCGCCAGCGAAGCGTCCGCATCGAAGCGACGCCGGGCGTAGGCCTCATCATGGATATTTGGAAATTGGCGTATGTGATGCACCAGCTTGTTCGGAATGGGCTGCAGTGCTGCGCGGGCGAAGAACACAGAAATCGAAAGTGAATGGTGAAGAGAGAAAGAGTGAAAGGGAAAGGGCGGTTGGGTAGAGTTGCCACTTGCCATTGCGTTCGTTGCGCATCATGCCGATGGTGCCGCCGGTGTAGATGACGCAGACACGCGCCTCCTTCACGCCCTCGGGCGGCAGCAGGTTGCCCTCGCTGGTGTTGCGCTGCATGGCCGGCGACTGGACGATGGGCGAGGCGAGCAACGTCTCTGCCACAGCGAATGTGCAGCTGGACTTGGCCAATGGTGCATTTATAGCGGCCGTTGATATTGCCGTTGACGTTGACGTTACATCAGCGCGATAGTCGCTGCCCGGCATGACTCAAAATTCCAAGAAATTGGTTCTTCAAAAGGGTGTTACAAATGTGCGATTAGTGAATTATACAATGATTAATTATTTTTAGTGTAACAAATTCACTGTGTTATCAGGCTTCACATTGTGTTATTAGTTTTGTATTTGTATTTTAATTGAACTATTTAGCTGGCCATAAATTTTTATTGAAATGTGATTCAGAGATGAGCACATTACACTTATTTTGTTGTAAATGTTTATTTTTAAACACATACATATTTATTTACGTTTTTCTCGCGTGCTTGCCAGCGTTGCCGTTGCGTGAAAAGCAATGCTGCGTTGCAGCGCTGTAAGTGTGACCAGGCTGTTGCCGGTGGTGTGTAACTTGGCTAACAAACAAAATTGTAGACTGGAACGTGGTCTAATGGATATTAGAAATTTGTGCGAAACGTAACGGTTTCTACGCTGCCAAAAGTCTACAAAATAAGCTGTCCACCAGCCCCGCCGCACTCGCTGCCCACAAGCAAGGGCCGTTAGTGCGGCACGAATAATAACGTTTTTAGCTGCTGCTGCTGCAGTAACTGCGGCTTAATGACAATTTCAGTAATGGCCATAAACGGCAAATGCAACTTCAAGAGCATTTAATGATGCTAACAATGCTGCGACCAAAAATTGAGAAATTTCCGTACTGAGCCACGATTAAGAGTGGTTATCTTGATCCGAAATCAAAATCAATACATTTCTGAACTTTAATTGATAATTATCGAGTTTTGAAAATGATTAACGAGCCAGAATTGAAAATTTACGAAGTATCGTTTCGAAAAGATGGCTGCTGTTAATATCGATGTTTCGTTTTTTTTCTAACATCACTAATTCAGAAAGAACAGTTCCGTTATTCGGTGTTGGTACAAAAGAGCGTAATGTGATAATCTCGTTCTGTTTTGCTTGTTGTTTACATACATATATATTATTTTAATTTATATCGATGTCTGGCATATCGTTAGCTGCTAAAACGATTAAGCACTCAACTTAACCTTGATCTGCAATGCTGTTAATGCTTTATCCCTCTCCTTCTCTTTCTTCTGCATTGACAGTGATTTCCGTTCGGAGCGCTGATAACTTTGTTACTTTATTTTTGAAGCGTCTTGAAGTGCGGGCGCGATGTAAAATACGCTCGTTTACACCTCAAGTGGCAATCATTTGCATGGCGGCCCCCCAAAAAAAACCACCACATTGCGGACGACATTATCGCTGCTGCTGCGCCCGCTAATCACCACGCGAAAGCGGGGGAGGGCGGGGGAGGGCGTGGGAGAATCAGCAAGTGTGCGAGCGAGCGAGCTAACGGCTTACATTCTAACGGGAAGCAGTTGAGCACTTAGATGGCAGTGATAGTGTGGGCCGCGAGAGGGCGCTGCGGCGTGCTGATGCCGCAAAGAAATGCGGTTACTGTACTGTACTGCACTGGTAGCCAAATGATGGAGATGATGTTTTCATTGTATATATATTATTATTACATTTTATTATTAATATTATGTAATATTCTTTTATATTATATTTTGTATAGATTTGCTGGGTACAGGGTGTTTCCCAGTCGGCCACACCTCAGTAGTGCACTCTTGGATATTCTTTTGTATGTGCACATATACAATGTTCGGGTACAGGGTACTTCTTAGTCGACTCCCGTCGCCTAGAGCACTCTGACTTGTTGTTGTTGATGATGATAATGATGAAGTGGCGGGCAAATGTGACAGTTGCAGGAAGAAAAGCGCGATGCTAGGCGACGCTAACGAACAACAATGGAAATATTTGTAATAATGGCGCCAGTTACAACAACAGAAACAACAACATCTGCAACATCAACAACAATAACAAAAGCAACAAAAACAACATCAGCGACAGCATCTACGTCAACGTCAGCCTATGACAATAACAAGGCAAATAACGTGTCGCCAAAAGAAAACTTCTGAGCGCCGCAACGTCTCAGCGTCAGCTCAAATTACCCCCCCTCACACGCACGCAAGTCGTGCCTCTTCTTTCTGCTCCCGCTTTTTGTTGTTGTCTTTTCATAATTTTTGCCTCACATGGTTCGGATAATTGAGTGTGTCTCGCTCGCTCCCCACGGAATTGAACTGTAATTACAATGGCGTTTTGAGAATTGGGAGCGGCCCCTAAAAGTAGGCAATGCCGAAAGAAATAACAAAAATCAACATAAAATTTAAGCAAAGGCATCGTAAAGCATTGTGGATTTTTCCGTGCCGAAAATCAAATTTAAAAATAAACAAAGTAATACAAATAAAAATATAAAATAAAAGGCTTTCAAAAATATATATAAACATAAAATAAACTTTAAAAGTATTTTAAAAATGGTAAACATCATGAAAATTGGTTTAGTTTTGATAAAATTATGGGAACTTTATGGATTTGAGAAATTATGATTTTTGAAAGAAAAATGTACTCTTCTAGAAGCACTTTTAATCTTGCGTTTTATACCCGCATTTGATTCAAAATAAAATTTCACGATTGTAAATTAAAAAAAAAAAAAATTCCAATATGAGTGAAGGTTAAATTTTTAAAACAAAAATCAGCAAAAAATTATTTAAAAAAAAACGATAGATGGTAACCATATTGAAAATTGGTTCAGTTAAAAAAAAAGTAATTGGTATTTAATATTCAGGAGCTTGTTCTGTTCTTTTATCTCTTCAAATATAATAATAGAAATTCGTGAAAACTTGGGCAAGATTAACTGAGCCGCAGCCGTTTAAAACTATATAAATACATATATGCGTTATATGTGTGTGTCGCCTATATACATATTTACAGCTACTAAACTGTAATCGGGCTGCACACCGGAAGTTGAAATGACTTGAAAATTTATTGCATTTGCTGGCGACGTTGTTGTCGACGCTGCTGTTTTTCCCTGTTGTTGTTGTTGTTGCTGTTGTTGCTGTGCATTCAGCAGCCAAACGCTTGACTGGCTTTGGTGCCATCGTCGGAAGTGGCACGGCAGTCAATTGGAGCCAGTTGCAGAGATTCGGCGACGCCAGCAAGCGGCGATTCCGAAATTGAATAAGCCCACGGAACCCAGACCCAGACCAAATCCGACGCAACCCGAACCGGCTCCAACCGGGCTAACCTGTAGCCAAAAAAAAACCAAAAAAAAAAGAAACCTTTACGTGAGCGCCAGCTCTTTAGTTCCAAGCTCAAATCCGATCCCGGCCGGCATGACACAAATTTACGGCGATTCTGCAGTCAGCAACAGCAGCAAAAAAGGAGAGCTGACAGCAGCGTCTGTGTGTGTGTGTGTGTGTGAATTTCACATATATGTATGTACGTGTATGTGTGTATATGTTTGTATTTGTGCTGGCTGGGCCAGTGCATCCATCCTTCAAGCGTTTTGCTGCTCATAAAAATCCATTAAATTATTCAAATTGCATAGGAAAACACTTTTGCGACGACGGCGACGACGTCTCCACATGGCGGCCACGCCCCGCCGAGATTTTGGGCTGCTGGCGCTGCCAAAGATTCGCGTTCCTCCCAAATGTTTGTTTGATTTCCCCCTGCTGTATTTTTTCTTCTATTTGTTGGCTTTTTTTTTTGCTTCTTTCTAGTTCTCCTTTTATTTCTCATGCCTTTTGCTATTTTTCCGCGTTGACTGCTAAAAATAAAATGGCAACCGGCGGCCGGCAGCTACCAAGCGCAGTGAGGCATGCAGCAACATAAACACACACACACACACACACACATACATCACTAGTATCACACACACACACACACACAGATTGCATTTTCAGTTCGTTGAGGCAGCCGCATTGAAAAGATGCTCAGCGCTCGCTTGCGGCTTTTAATGCTCATGTATGTGTGCCTGTGTGTGTGTGTGTGTGTTTGTTGGTTGTATTACCCCGCACAGTGGGCGTGGCCTGCTTGTAAGCACAATATGTAATCAAACTTGATAATCTTATGCTAATCCTGAACAAAAAAAAAAAAGGAAAAATAATAAAAAATAAATTGCACATTACATTCGCTCGCATTGTCTTTTATTAGAAATTGATGAAAGCTCAGAAATTGGGGCTTACAGCCCCGTTATTGTTGTCCAGAGTTTTTAATTCAATTGAATTTGCAGGCATTAGATGGCTTACATTAAGCGTAATTGTGCTTGAAAGCATTTCTATTCTATTGTTCTCCCTCTTTGTGCACACACAAATTTGAATAAATATAATGAATACCTTAATTTATTGCATTATGATTTTCAATTAAATTTCTTATAGTACATAATTGTGTTTAACGCATAAACTAATTTATAATTTTTTACTATTTTAATACTAATTAATTAGAAATATCCTCTGCAAGTGTATATCAAAATTTCCAAAATATTTATAATGTACTTTATATATATATTCAGTAAAGCTTAAAAATATAAGTGCGATTTAGATTAAGAGTTAAATATGTGATCAACAAAGTTCTGCTGGCATTATCTTTATAAAGCTACCATCCAGTTCTCCAATAAACCTTTAAGCTGTCTGAACTCTTCCAAAACCTCTCCAGATTATCATTTAGTAATCAAATAATTAACTAAAACTTTAAGATCTAATCATCCTAATTATTATTTTACCAGAAATTTTACCTCTGACAATTTTGTGTTTATTGTTGGTTTTTGTACCACTGTGCACTGGCAACATAATAGGCGTGGCGTGTGCAAAAATACCAATGTAAATTTATAAAGTACAGCCAGGTGTATTTATATATAATATATAATTTTTATACACACACATTTGTTTTTTTATACATATATGCCTATTTGTGAGCGTCTAATTATTCAGCTTAGCTCGCAAAGCCACCGACGCCACAGGCACCCCCAGCGGCTGCCCTGCCGACACCCTACACGCACCCCCTACCAACCCCACCCCCCTCTTGGCTGCGCTTTAATTTAAACACCGTGAAAAACGGATTTTATAGTTTTGCACATTTGCGGCCAGCGAGCATTAAATAAATACATTTTTTGCAATTATGTACACTATATTGTATATATATTTTTGACCAGCTACAAAACAAACACTCCCCCGTTCCCCTCTCCTCCAGCCAGATGTTTACGGGCTTTCTGATCAGTTTGGCGTTCGCATTACGTAATTTGCTCAACGCATTACGTGGCATACGTAATTACGCCAGTGTGTGCGTGCTTCCATTTACATACACGCACACACACACGCACACGTGCACTTGCATGTGTGCGTGGGTGTGTTGGTTTGGGCGTTGTTTCAAGGACGCTGTGCGGCAATCAACGGCACTTTGTTTCAGCTGCTTTGGTTTGCTGCTGCTTCTTCTTTTGTTGGGCGCTGCGTTGTTATTGTTTTTCTCTCTCCTTTTTTGTTGTTGTATTTTTTTTATGCCTGTGGGCGTGTCTGTGCATTTGGCATAATGATAAAAAGCAAAAAGCGCCAAAGTGCACAGTGCGAAGGCAGCCAAACGTAACCGAACGAAGCACAAATGAAATTGTAGCCTGGAAAGATTCGTGCTCTGCTTCTGGGCTCTCTTTTTTTGTAGCCTCTACCTCATGCAAATGGCCGAGCTGGGGTATTTCCTTGTACAGAAACTGGTTCGAGACAACATGGAGACGTTCATTGGAAATTCTTTAATACATTTTTTTTATTTATATATTTATTATATTTTTTGGAACCTTGCCAAAAAACTTGGTTTGAAGTCTCTATAGAAGTGTTATTTAGAGTTTTCCGTAATGAATTCAGTAAACTAAAGTAACTTTATAATTCTTAAATTATTGAAGTATCGAAATAATAATCGAAATTAAATATTTTATTTATTCATAAGCTTTTACCATAAACTTTGAATTTTCAAGAAAAAAAAATTCGATGGTTCTGTTAATGGTTCGAACCAATGTTAGGTTCAGTTCGTGTTAGATTTAGTTGGTTCTGGCATAGATAAATTCGAGATTTTCTTAAGATTTCTTTTTTAACACTTTTTTCACAATTTAAATTAAGTAGTAATATATCCTTAAAAGTTTTTGTTGTAGTATATCTTAAGACTATTGAAGTAAAGCTTACGCAGAAGAGGCTTTTTGGTTTTTTTTTTTTTTTTGGATACACTCCCTCACTCGCTGCAAATATAAAATAACACAATTTATTTAGTTTAAACCTTGTAAATATTGAATGTTTTTTTCACATCTCTAATGAAATTTATACAACAGTAACTTGCAGTTGGGTGCAGGGCATCTTCTAGTCGGCATTCATACTCATGCCCCGTGCTCTTCGTGAAAAATGCAAACCAAAAGCCATTGCGGTATATATGTAACATATATGCACATGAGTGCGAGTGGGAGGCGCACATCCTAGTGTGCTTGTGTGTGTGGGTGTGTGTGTGTGCATGTTTATAGTCCAATGGGTGCGATTACCTTGGCGTGTGCATTATGCAAACACAATGCGAGCTGTATGTATATATACATATATTAGCCAAAATATTGGGGCATAAAAATATTGTGTTATTTGATGGCTGTCGGTTTGCGTTTGTGTTTTCTTTGTTTAATTTGTTATTGTAAATATTGGCCTTATTTCTTGTTTTTCTCTTCTGAGAATAGCAATCGCCATCTTTGTTATTGACGTGAACGTGCTGCGGTATCGATGCCAATCAGTTGATTGCACCCACGCAACAAGCATCGATAGACTTGAAGGCCAGTCCGCCCACTAATTATATCGATAAATGCATGCTAATTGGCCGTGGCAAGTAAACAAACGACGTTAATCATTTTATGCACTTGTGTGCACTTCTTAATAAATGCATGCATGTATATTCATGCACATATGTCAAATGCAATTAATGACAAAAATCTGACGCCACTTGTTTGTGGGGCAGCGGGGCGTGCCGTGCGGTCCGACCGCATCGACACGTAGCTCGCTGTTTGCTGTCTTTGCAGAATTTTAATTAATTTTTAATGAAGTACGAGTACGAATTGCACCATGGCGCATTTTCACAATATTCCTGACAAAAGGGTCGCATTTTACAAGTGCTATAGTAAATAACATTTGCTGTCCACACATTCGAAATACATCAAGTGGCAATGTTATCAATTACCAGTAGTTTTATTTATCGTTAACAAACAAATAGTAGAAGAATTTTGTATATTAATACTTTTGCCTTATAGGACCTATATCGGCTATATAACATATATACATATAAGATATTACATATGTACTTGTTTGCTTTCTGTAGAATTTAAAAAGTCACTGACACAGAAGTTATTTAATGATATGTTGTTTGTAGTTTTTAGCAAAGCACTTTGGACCCCTCTATGCAATTCTCATGAATTCAATTAATGACTTTTGTTGTTTTCAGTGATGTGTGTGTGTGCGTGTTATTTAAAAGTTATATTTGAAAAGTTGTTTTTTTTTACATAGCTTACTTGCTCTCTCTCTTTTGCTTAACTTTTTCTCTCTCTCGCTCTCTGATTCTCTTTCTTCCTTTTTCTTTCACTATCTATCTAGCAATTAAAGAGCTATATAATAATATAAAGTTTAAGCTTGGAATATATTTTTTTACTGTCGTGGCTGGTGGCAGAAGTGCGAAGTCTCATTGCTCAAAAGTTCATCTTAAACAATATTACGAACATAAACTAATTCATTCGATGCAAAAACTTCGCATATTCTTAAACTTATTAATTACTGCCTCAAAAATTGCTAAAATTCTCCATAGTTGAATGCGTGTGTGTGTGTGTGTGTGGCAAGGTCTGCTGATTCGGGTATAGTTTTTCACTTTACGCTTTTCCATTTTGCCCCAAGCTAAAATTCTGATTGCTGTCAGCCACATATCGATACATTTTTGTCCTCAACTCGACAACAGCACACACACACACACGCACACACACATACAAGCACACACTGAAGGCGGCTAAATGATGAATCACTGCCAAATGAACATGTTTTCTGTGTGGGCAGCAGGCACATCGCACATTGCATTCATTTGGCAAGAGTTTTGAGCATTAAGTGAAGTCTATCAAATAATTTCATCACGCACAGCAAAATTGCTTTCGTTGTTGTTGTTGTTGTTGTTGTTGTAGCTCGTGGACTGCATTGACATTTTATGAGTTCGCGAGCGCGTATATTGCACCCTCATCATCATCATCATCATCATCGTCGTCATCAACATCAACAGCAATATCAACAGCAGCAGCACCTGTCATGGCCATCAATAAAGGCATTCAACAAAATCAACATCAGCATCAACAGCATCAGCATCAATATCGACATCGACATCGACAACGCTATCGATATTGTGGCAATCAAAATTGAGCTGCTTTCAGACATCTCATTCAAACTTATCGATGTCGAGATATGGCAGTCAAAGCAACAATGGTAACATGTTGATGCCGTTAGCTGCGGGCTGCCCAAGCTTAATTACAGTTGCAGACATATCAGAGAGACATGTGAAAATGTTTACAGCATTTTCCTACATATTGAAGAGTCTATTAATAATGTAAAACAATGTAGATGTTCAGTATAAATTTACTGACAAGAAAGTTTTTCATGCAAAAACTTATTTTTCAAAAGATTTTTTCTACGGAAGTTGTTAGCTATAGGGGTCCCATGTTGATGAAACTGTATAAAATTATATATATTAAATGTCTAAATTTAGTTTGAATATATATTTAAACAAAAACGTTTTTCATGCAGAAACAGATTGTTATTATTGATCAAGAATTTTTAAAATATACTATTTATAAACAAACAAGTTTTTCATGCCAAAACTTTTGTTGGTTCTATGGAAACTGTATGCTTTAGGTGTCCGATGTTGATAAAACTCTATATGGTTTTGTATTGGGAGCATAGTAAAACTTGTAATTGTCTAAATTTAGTTCGAATATATTTAAATAAAAAATGTTCTCGCATTGTTATTAATGATCAAGAATTTTTATAATATACTATTTATAGACAAACAAGTTTTTCATGCAAAAACTTATTTTTATTGTTGATCAAGAATTTATATAATATACTATATAGGGTGAAAAGACTTCAAGAATGGGAGGAAAAGATTGTGACAAAGTGATTGCAAGTGGGCTGGCATCAATTTCAGGCACTGCCATTGGCAATTGATGATGTCAATGGCATTCGGAATTCGGTATTCGGTATTCGTTTTTCGGTATTCGGTATTCGGCAGGCGCCACTGTTGCCATCATACGAATGTTGGGGCAAGTCTGGCAGCACAATGCGCCACTGATTGAATTGCATGTAAATTAACTTGCTGATCCGATTAGAGCAAAGACGACAGCATTTTCAAAATAAATAGCGTCAATACACACACTCACACACATACTTACACACACATGCGCACACACAACACAAGAATAACAACTAGTTGTTGCTTGTGGCTGCGCCATTCACCTGTGCTCAATACTTATTGGCGGCTTTCATACACACACACACACACACACACACACACACACACACACACTCACACACATTCGCACACACTCGCACACACTCGCACACACACCGACATTTGCCAAAGTTGCCAGAGCACAATTTAATTTCGTTGCTGTGGCTTTTACATAAATGAAATATTTCGTTGCATACTTTTCGAAGCAATTTGTTTGCAGCTGCTGCAACGCCTAACCCCAAACGCCACACCCCCTCTCCCCTCAACAAAAAACTGAAGCCACTCGACTCAACTTGGATGCGATTTGTTTGCGCCCCTTGCTGCTGTTGTTGTTGTTGTTATGCCCGGGTATATGAAGAAAACATCTCCGACAAGCTGACTCGATGTAGCCATCTCCATCTATGCACAGAGCGAAACAAAATCAAGTATTTCGTACTTAAAACACATCATTTCAGACTCTATTTCTCACTAAGATTAATGTTACTAAAGTCAAGAAATTTGCATTTATTTCAAATACTTCAATTTGAGAAGTATTTTCATACTTATAAAATTCAGTTCAACATACGATATAAGAAACTTAATTTCAGATTTGTGTTTCTTGATTTAAGACAGTTAGATTTTCATCTCAAATTAAAAGTTTAAGAGAAAGTAAAAGAAAAAAAATTTACAAAAAAATTGGATGCATTTGTGATTTTTAAAATTAGTACTTAGAATTTTCGAATACATTTCTAGTAAATCAAATGTTTTATTTTTTATAAAGTGCTCTTTCTTTTCTCTCATATTAAGATTTATAGTATTTATTTTTGGTATTTTGAGTAATTCAAGGAAACTAAATAACTAAACAAAAAAAAAAAAACGTTCACAAAAATAACAAGAAAATCGCTACAGGGTATCTTTGTAGTGGTCACTCCTGACTGGAGCAGTCGAGCACTGGTTTTTTTTTGTTGTTGCACTTCTTAACTTTCGCATAGTTGTGAGCGATATTTTTATTGCGTCGGCAGAAGCATCAACTTGGGGACTATCTCTTGACCGGCGAAAGTTTGCACAAAATGCTGGAGCATAACTTATTTATTTTCATACTTGAAAGCTTTGGTTTTGGTTTGCGGCTTTCACTCTACAGTTTACTGCACTCCAACCCGAACTCCCTCAATTCCCTCAACTCCCCCCTCGCTCCACGCACCTCACTCCTAACGGGCTTATGGGCCAGCGTGCGGCGGCTGTAGAAAAATGCGCGCCACGCGAATGCAACAAATCAACAGCAAGAAATAAGTATGTGTGCTCGAGTCGGGAGTAACCGCTGCGTAGATACCCTGTAGCAGCTGCAAGCTGCTGTTACATGCGATTTGATTAAGTGGTATTTCAGTTTATTAATTGTTTTTATGAAGTTTTTCTTCTTAAATTTTGAAGATTACATATTTTATTGATAAGCCTAGAAAACCATGTTCCAAAATCAATATTTATTGAGATATCGAAAAGTAGATAATCATGCGGACATGATGACAGTCACAAGAATCAGGAATATATATAGGTCCATTATGCCCTTGTTAATCCATTTTCGAAGTGTGCAGGGCATTAAAAAATGCTGGAGCAGAAGAATTGCTGAAAATATTTAATTTAAAATTGAGTGCTGCGTGTGCATAAGTGTGCGTGTGTGTGTGCGTGTGTGTGTGTGCGTGTGTGTGTGTAAGCGACCATGCAACGTTGCGAGTCGCCATTTTGAGTGCTGGAATAAAGACATACGCTGAGTGTGTTTGAGGATTTTGTGCCACCCTTTAAAAATACATGCAGCTGAATATACTTTTATACACGCACACTTATATGCATATATGTATATATATGTTTGTATATGTATTTGGCCTCATACATATGTATTAGTTATGCATATAACAATGACTCAGTTAGGAATCTGAGGACTGGCCAGCGCTTGGAGCTGAGCGCTTAGCTCATTAACATAATCGCCAATTCATAATCTGCAAGTGCCATACAAAACACACACACACACACACACACATGAAGAGGGAGCATGTGTGTGTGTGTGTTAAAAAGAAATCGAAGCCTGTCGCATAATGAATTCAACTCAGCCTGTCCCCGAGAAACTGGCATCGACTTTAATGGCCTCCGTTGTTGCCGTTGTCAAGCATCAACCGACATTTTTGGTTAATCCCCTCGACTGTCGCATGACGCTCGTAACGCCCCCGAGAACGAGATAATATGCCGTATAAATTAGCCCAACAGCCAAATAAAAAATAAAAAAAAACGGAAGCACACAAACGAAAAAGCTGTTGAAATAAAAAACAGCCAAACAAAATTGTAGCTCTTATGCTCAATTTTAGCTTGACTCGAAAAATGGAGTCACTTCACATATTTCTGATTTTTGGCAAAATTCACATTAATTAAATAAAAACGGATATTATATTTTTCAGTGCATTAGAAATGTTTCTTTGAAGTTTTTGAACCGAACCAGCTAAAAAGCAATACTTTATTTGTAGGTTCACACTAAACTAAATCTTTAACCCACAAAAGTAGTTGAAGCGAAGATAAATCGGCTTATAATTTTTTTTTTATAAAAATGCTTAAGTTAATATGAAAATGTATGATTATCATTTTATTCGTTTTAAATTTATTTAAATTGTTTTAATTAATTCAAGTAAAAGCTTGGTGCTTAGACTTAGCTTATAAATATTTGTATTTTGTATAATTAGTTGTATTTCGCGTAATTATTGCCCAAAAATAGTTGAAAGCCTTTTTTGAATACAATTATATTTTATGAAAACAATTTTTATGTTGAGCCTAACTTCTCGGAATTTGGAAAATGTTCAGTTTGTGCCTAGCAAAAGTATAAACCACAAAATTAAAATTGAGATTTAAATTTTGGCATAAGTTTGACAAAATAAGTTTTGAAGTAAAGGTTCAGGTTCATAAGCCATAAAGGCTAGACCACGCCTTAAACAAAAGCAAGGACACTTTTCTTTTGTTGACTTGCAGTTGTTTTTTTATTTTGCATTAAGTTGATTTTATGCTGCATAAACAGAGGCATTTTAGAAACGTGCAAATTTGAAGAATTCATGAATATTGAAAGAGCATTTCAGCGGCGTTGTTAACTTGGCTGAGTTGCCAATTGCGTCTTTTTAGCCGTTCAGTTCGGTTGCCTGCGCCGGACAGCCCGTTCACATGCCCGTCGTCTGTTGCTCAATTATACAGATTGCGCTACAACAACAACATCAGCAGCAACAACAACAATAGCAACAATAACAACAACTGGGTATACTTAAGGCTCAAGGTGGGCTGCTGCCTCGGGACACACTTGGCATAATCAGGCGCTGTTGCCATTGGATGGCAGCTGAAGCTCATGAAATTCATGGAGAGCGAATGAACCTCATTCGCATTACCAACAGCAGCAGCAGCAGCAGCAGCAGCAGCAACAATGCGTATATTAAAAGAGTAAGAAGCAGCAGCGGAACTTGAAAAGCGATGTTCTTACGCTACATTTAAGCTGCAGTTTTTTTTTGTTGGCCACAATTTCAGCTTTAAGTCATAAAGTTCGCCAACTTCTTCTCTCTTCCATATAGCCAGTAATGAATTTGTTGTTGCTGCTGTTGATTTCCTGTGTTTTGTAGTTAACAAATTCATAAAACGGATTCCGTTGCCTTTTGTTTTGTGCATATAAACTCACAAAAAGGCAGGACGAGGGTGGGGGGAGGGGCAAGTGCGAGGTGTAAATTTGCAAGCGGTTGACCGCACAAAACTCATTTGCCAGTCAGAAATTACAAACAAACGTAGCACTCGAAAAACCAATGCGACCTGAGCAATACCCTAGAAAATGACAAACAATCACATCAATTTGCTAGAAAATGGGATTAATACAAAAATGAAAAATTCATAAAACTAGAAAGCTATCTAGCGAAAGTCTAGGGTATATGCAAATAGGCTGACAAAAGTGTGTTTTTGTTGTTGTTGCTGCTGTTTTTTTTGTTTGTGTGGTATTTGCTTGCATGCTACACATGGCATATCCTTAAAGGATAACTGGCGAATGCGTTTGGCTGCCGTGCCACGCCTCCTGCTGTAACAACAACAACAAAAAAACAAAACATATACCACATGGTCGCGCCTGTTACAAGGCCAAATATTATGCAGGCTGTGTGTGTGTGTTTTTTTTACAGGGATCTTTAGTCCCCTAACTTCAAAATCCCCCCATCCTGTAGCATTTGAAAATTTCGTTGTAGCCACAACTGGTAAAACAGTTTTTTTTTCTTTTTTTCTGTTTTTTTTCGCTTCTCTTTTTGTGTTTTATTTTTGGTTACTGTGCTTGGCGTGAGAAAAACTGTGTAGCACAAAAAACGGCGACAGCGGTGATAACACACACACACACACACACACACACACACACACACACACTCTCCCACACACACACATAAAGTAACGAACGAATGAAGGAAAAAAATTTTAAGATGAAATCTGTGGTTAGGCAACGGCAAGAGTAAATGGCTACCGAATTTAAACAACGAATGTTGAAGAATTCTTAAATGCCCTTCTTTTAGCGTTGTAAATGAAAAATTATTAGATTAAAGTTGTATTTGATAATATTAAAAATCTTACAAATTTTAATTTAAATAACTTAAATGTTAGTGACAATTTATGATTTATTTATTTATGTATGTATTATTTAATCTAAAAATTTTTGACTTTTTTTTATATCGGTCAAACTTTCTTTTAAACTGCAACTTTATCTTTAAATTTATTTTGTTTATCTCTAGTAATTATTTGTCTGTTTAAGTACCTCCCTCGTATTAAAATTTACTGTTTTAGCTATAGTTAATTACTAATTTTAAACCCATATTTATCGACATCCTTTATTTTTATTTTAATATCTAGTTTGTTCGTTATAAATATTGTTATATGTTAATCATACAATTTCTGGTTGGCATTTCATATTCTACTTTATTCCATTTATCTGCCTTGACATAGTCCACATTTCCTTCTGTGGAGTATCAACAAATTTATTCCCACAGCGGCAGCCGCAAGACCCTGAATACCCCTGCTCTCCTATAACTTTGGCCCAACGCAAAAACAAAAATGTAATAGAAAATAAAAAAAGCTGTTGGTCGCGTTTGGGCGCAGTATCCTCTATGTTCATGTCCATGTCCATGCCCATGTCCATGTCCATGTCCAGGAGCAGAAATCATCATGTCTGAGCAATGTGCGACAGTGTTTTTTTTTTTTTTTTTGGTTTTTTTTGTGTTGTCCTCTTCAAGTTGTTGCTGTTATTGTTGTACAGAAATTTTGACACAATTTTTGATGAATGCCGAAAACTGAACCTGAACAAGTGAGGGGGGAGTGGAGAGTGGAGAGTGGGGAGGGGGGAGGGGGGATGCGACAGCAGCTGAGCCAAAACAGGCGAAAGACAAACAAAAAGCAGAAGCAGAAGCAGAAGCTGAACGAGAACCGGAACGAGAACCAGAATCAAAATCAAAACTAAGACCAGAGACCAGAGTCAAAAATGCACGAGATGGAGACACCAGCTGCGGGTTGAAGTGGGGAGGGGGGCGGGCCATCGGAAATGGGGCAATGGGTGGTGTTTGTGGAGAGTTGGTTGAGGTTGGAGACGGAAACCCGAATCAACGCAAATGCCATTTGATGGATAAGTTTTGAGCCGCCTGGACGGGCAGCTGGGATAACTATGCTCCATATTTAATTATTCATGAGAAGGAGCACAGGAAGCGAGCAAGTGTGAGAAGGAGAGTGAGCGTGCGAGTGAGAGAGGGAGAGCGTGTGGAAGAGAGACAGTCATTTGTCCCTTGGTGCTTTGATTAATGAAGCAGCTGAGATAACATCAGCAATCAAATTAATTTCAGTTACATGAGCGGATTATGCAACAACAACAAAATGGGGCAGAGAACAGAATATAAACCAAAGAACAAAAAAAAAAAAACTAAACGGATGACAAGTACAAATCGCTTTGGGTAAAAGAACAACAACAACAACAAACAAACAAACAACGTCACATTTTTCACAACTTAATGAAGACATTTTAAATAATTTAAAATAATTATCAATGCTAATTTAATGAGCTGTGCCAAGCCCCCAACCGCATCCATATCCGCATTTACACACACATATATGTATATATTTATATAGTTTTCCATGGACAAATACTGCACAGAACTACTGCTGCTGCATTTGGGTATTGCACGACTAGCTGAAATACCCTATGCAAATTCGTTTTCATTCGTTTGTGTTTCCACGTTATTTTGTTGAGGGTATTTTCAATGTTTCACGAAATTTGTTATACAAAACAAAATTATATATGTATTAAATTATTCATTAATTAAACTGTATTTTTTGGGCTTGTCTTATGTCTGCCAGGGCTTTTAATTATTATATTGGATTAAGTTGAGGAGCGCATCTTTTTTATATCAACATAAATGTTTAATTTACGTATTGTTATTATAGTGTGGTATAATTATTTTCTTCCTTATAAAATGTTAAAGAATTTTTTTGGATATCAAATTTCTTTATTTAAACTATCCTTTGAAATATCAAATACAGTTTTTTTTTAAGAATCTATATACCACATTCAAAAAAATATCTAATTATTATTAGATTTATTTCAATTATATTTCCTTCGTAAACATGTTAAATATTTTTACAATATATTTTAATGACAAACTTTGTTTAAGGATCTTTTTACATAGTCCGCCATTTTATGCAGGGTATTTTAAAATGAGACCGTAAAAAAAAACAGTTAACCGCAAGTCCAAAAACTTTTTAGCGCAAACATTTCGCATGGCGTTGATGTTGTTGTAAACCTTTTTAATTTATAGTTTTTTTTCTGTGTGTTTGCGAACAAGAAGAGGCAGAGCGAGAAAAAAAAGCCCAGTCAAAATTAAAATGCATTAAGCCAGGGGCGTGGCAACGCCTACCGTTCGCCGTCAGTTTCCAGTCGTCAGTTTTGCAGCAGCGACGCCGTCAAGTGGCAGCCAATTTAACTTGGCTAATTTGTGTGCATGAGCCGTCTAGACCAGCGACAAGGGTGTGCAAGGTGGGTGGGTGGGGGGTAGGTAGTTAGGTAGTCAGCTGAATGCCAGCTAGTGAAACGCATTGGGAATCGTTAGTGACGAGATGTTGTATGCAGCGCATAAATTGCAGAAGCCGCAAACGGTAATTGTCGCCAACGCCAAAGCCAACATGACGTATGCGCAATATTTACCATGCTCTAAATGAGGTACTCCCGACCCCCCCCCCCCCTGAAACGAGAGAGTGTGTGTGTGTGTGTGTGTGGCTGGCTGGCGTGCTCAAGCGCCTGGAAAATGCCGCTAACGATGGCGCCTAAAAGCATGCAACGGCAATTTAAATTTGCGCACATTTCAATTTTGCAAATTGTCGAAAATGCGCTAAACAACACGGCAGAAAGAGAGAAAAAAAAAAAGAAAAACACAAGCGAGCAAAAATGAAATGAATCGCAGTGTGCACTGAATGCGGGAAAGTCGGTTGACGACGGGCGGAGAGGGGGTGATGTGAAAGAGGAGAACCACAAGTGGTGCGAGCATGCTCTTAGCCGGCAATTGCTGCGAGCTAGCCGACAAGAAAATGCCCTTTCCAGCCGTTGCTTTAATATGTAGAGAGCCGATCATGCGGGGAGATTCAAGAAAAACCACAAAATTGCGTTTTTGACCTGCGAAGGTGTGAATTCATTTTGTAAATATGCATGTCTTTCATTTAAATAAATATCTTTGCATGTATTTTAAATCCTTCAAATACGTGTTGACAAGTTAAAAGTGAAGCATATTTATCATCTCCAAGCAGGAAATTATTTTGTATGTTCTGTATAAATATATATGCAAACATATATCAAAGAAAAATTTACATGAAACAATTGATTTATTAGTTTTTTTTGTAATATTCTTGAATACAATAATTCACTATCATAGGTGGATTTTTAAAAAAAATCATATTTATAATAATATTAATGGAAAGTACTTTAAAAAATGAACATTATTTATCTAATAAAAGTATATTGAGTTTTCTAAGTTTTGAGTTTTTCACCCGTTTTTCACTCTTTAAATGTCATTAAAGTTATGCAAGAAAAACTCTGTAAAAAACTAATATAATACAATTAACCGATATGAATTGGATCTATTGGTATAAGAATAAGTACTAAAACAAAATAGTGTTTAGTTAGTATACATATTTAGTAAGCGTTTTTTATTTTGTCTATAAGTATTTGATAAAAAATAATTAGCACAAATAAAACATTATTATAATATAGTATGGTATAAAGGTCTATTAGTTAGTTAATATAGTAAAAGTAGAATGTTTTAGTAAAATATATGTATTCATCATATTTCAAATTATAGATCATAAATGAATATACATTAAGGATGCTAAGCAGTTATTTATAACATTATGGCACCCTTCAAAAATTCCGTGACAAATGTCAAATACAATTTCGAAGGGTATTTGAAGAAGTGACTGAAGTAGAACGTGAGAAAGCTAAAAAAAGAGAATATAATAAATGTTAAAGCCCATTTAAGGAATTGAAATGGTTTCCATTCTGTGAGCATGTCTGGTTTATAGGGGGCTGTGGGTGCGCGGGATCGTGGCCTGAGCGGGTTGAAGGCTTGAAGGGGGTGAGGGGTTTGAAAGCATGCGATTCGAATTCTTGATGTTGCTGTTGAATGGAGAAAAGTTTTACTTGGCAGCACAAATCGACTTATGTTTTCTCGCATTGAGTGCATTTGACTTCTTACAACGGCCACGCCCACATTACACCACGCCCGCACTTGCACACACACACACACACACACGGACACACAGACAGAGAGACGCACGCAATATGCTCGAATGCAACTGACCAAAAGTTCAAGTGTTCAAGTGGAAGACTCATCGGTGCCCAGGGAATGCGTGCAAAAGCAATGGCATTCGTCTCTCTGTTTTGTGCGGTAGAGGGAAGTGTGGGGGGGGGGGGAGGAGACATGAGTGGATGTGAGGAAAGGGTGCTTGCTGTGCGCGTTGATTGAAATGTTTCGCCAGCGCGTGGCATTTAAACTTTAATGCAATGGATCGCAATGTGTGCAATAAATTGAAGCGTTCGAGGGGGAGTGGGAGGGGTAGGGGGATGTAGGGTAACAGTTACACAAGGCACAAGTTAGGGGAAGGAAGCGCGGGTCGGCAAACAGCCGCTTAGAGCAGCACTCGGACACGGGGCACAGCACGCACATTAAAAGTTCAAATGGCAAAAATAAATAAAAAAAATGCACAAAAAAAAATAAAACAAAATAAAAAGTATAACAAAAAAAAAATAAAAATCCGCTTAAAAATTGTAAGAGAAGTGCAAACGAAACGAACAGATAAAAGAAAATTCTAAAAGCAAACGATGGGGCACAGGGCAAAGGCATTCCAAAGGGTGGGCTTGGGTAAGTTTGGAGCGGTCATGGAATGGGACGATGGGACGATGGGACGACGGGGGTAGCACTCAGCTCGAAAAGTTCTTTTTTGCAGGCAGTTTTAATGAGCTTTTCATGCTGCGTTTGCGCTTCAGTCAAATATTGCAATCAATTCTTATGACAACAGTGTGGCCAGCTCAGCGAATGAATTCAAATTAAAACAGTGTTAAAAATTCAATATTATTATTTTATTTATTATGACTATTTATGAATATTTTGTATTATTATTATTTTTATTTGCGTTCAACATGACATTGTCTTTTTCTTGGAAAGCATTAGTTCCACTAAATATACAAAATCAGATATTTTCGAATACATTTTTTATTTTTAAATCAGTTTAACAAAGCGAACAAAGAATATTGTGTTTGCTATATGTTTTTTTTTTTTTTAGTTTATTTATCGTTAACACACACATAATTTTTGACTTCGTAAAAAAAATTATCATACAGAAAACGTTGCAAATTAAAAAAGTTCTTAAATTGAACCTTTTAATTATTGAAAATCAGATTTTTTGTTTTTTAAATTTATTAAAAAGTTTTTACACTAGCCTTAAAATTCATAACAGCAATAGAGCTTACATTAACTTTTAGGGTTTCCAAAAAATAATTTTTCTGTAAAAACTTTTGCAACACTGAAATTCAATTTGCAGCTTGATTAAATTGTATCTAAAGCTTCTACTACTAATTGTGCACTTAACAGCTTTCGTTGGAAACAATTATATACGTAAATTAAACGTGAATAAAACTTTCATCGAAAATCGTAAAACGGTGATTTTAACTAACCTTGAGCGGTAGCTAAACTGCGCTTAGCTGACCTCTGGCAAGGTGGTACTGAATGGTCTTTCATGCACATCACACACACACACACACACACACACACACACACACACACACACACACACACACACCCACACACACAGTTGTGTATAAGTTTATACAGTGTCATGTCGCACTAATTACTTGATAAAAGACCAAACAAAAGATGAAATAACAGAGCAAACAGCAAGAAAGTAACAAAAGGCAACAATGAAAACGCTCGCATTTATCTTTGATCGCACACTAGTCGCACCCCTTAACGGAGAGGCCAGAATAGAGCACCCCGGCGAGGCAAGCGTGGCATAACGGTAGCTGCGACAATTGGGGGGGGGATGGTGATGGCGGTGAGAAGGGGGGCTGTGGGCTGTCAGTAGGCAATGCAACACAAAGGCTGATAAAAACAAAGAAAACATTTAACCAGCACAAGGCAGGAAAACCAAGTAAATTGACGAGAACACCAAATGATCGATTTGTGTATACCCTGTATATACATTTATAAAGCGTTTTCATGCATGTATCTGTATCTGTATCTGTATCTGTATGTGTATCTGAATTTGTATTTGTATTTGTGTCTGTATCTTTATCTGCATCTGTATCTGTATATATATCTGTATCTCCATATGTATCTTTATCTATACCTGTATTTATATATGTATCTGCATATGTATCTGTATCTGTATCTGTATCTGTATCTGTATCTGTATCTGTATCTGTATCTGTATCTGTATCTGTATCTACATACATCTGCATTTGTATCTCTATATACATATCTTTTTTCAATCTGTAAATATATCTGTATCTGTATATCTATATCTCTACAATTTCTTAAAACTCGTCTCTATGCGTGCTTTGGTTACAGGGTATACCAAAAACAATCGACAGCCAATCAATGCGAAAAATTCGTGGAAAAGCGAATTGTGCAGCACAAAGCGGGTGGGCGTCGGCTCTGCTAGTGGGTTCCCTGTGTATATTTTCCATTAATTAGTGAGAACAACTATGCGGGTGATGTCAAAATATACAACAACAAGAGGAAAAAGGAAAACAGGGAAAGCACAATGTACGCGAGTTGTAAGTGAAACGTATAATGCACTGCGAAGTGCGAAAACAAAGTGAAGCTGCAAATGAAGAGTGTTAGCTCACTGCTATATGATACCCTGCAATTAGTGTTTAGTTTAATTCGTTGCATTTTGAACACAAAATTGTTTGTAAAGACAGGTAAATCATATATGCGTTATTTGAATTAGTTGAAGAAGTCATTTTTAAAAGCTATTGAATAATAAAATTAAATAAATGATTTATATAATATTTTCAGAAAATATTTATATAGTTATATATTTTAAATCCCACATACAAACCAAAATTCACTTCCGCACAAAAAGTTTGGGGTTAAAAATGAAGGGGTATTGCCCACGCCTGCAGTGTGGGAAATCTTTTTGCAATTTCCACCTGAACTAACAGATGAAATTCGCGGCCGCATACCTTGTGCATTCCCATTTGCTGCTTGAGAGTTCATTTGCCGTGCGAAAGGCTTTGCCAGGCTGTCTCGTAAAAAGGCAAAAAAAGTTGGGCGCCAGGATCATAAACTGTGCCAAATCATTGAAGCTTAGGCGTGGTTTCCGCGTCTCCGCTCCCTGTCTGCTGGGCTGCTGTCTGCCCATGCGGCTTAGCAGGCTTATTAAACAGTCAGTGAATAGCTGTTCAGAGGGGGCGGTGCGGGGCGTGACAGCACAGGGTTAGATAGGGGCAATGCACAGCTCGATGGTTTTCAGGGAAGTGACATTAAGCGAGAGGGCTCAGTGGCTGCTTACGTTACAGTCGGTATCCGGTAGCCAGAGTCTCACAGAGGCGACTCTCAAGTCAGACAGATGAAAGCGTTTCACATATATATCTGTAAAACTATCGATGGCAGCGCACTGCGATGGTTATTCGGTATGATCAATGTTATCGATAATAAATACAAAAATATTTAAATATAATTCATATAAAAAATAATATATATATGTATATATTTCCAAAAAAATATTATTACAAATTTTTATAATTTTTCGATATATTGATTTATCGATCAGTTAATAAATAGAAAAAATATCGATGGTTTATGAACGTAGTTATTTATAAATTATACTATAATTTTGAATTTGTTGTCAAAAGTTCATTAACCGATAACTATATATCGTTATCGATGTATTTATGAACTTGCTTTAAAAACGTGTCACGACAAATAACACGACTCACGCGCTCAGTTGCGGCACCAGGAACCGACACGAGGAGTAGCACATTTCATTGTCCTTGGCGAGCTGCTGCTTCAACTTCTGCTGCTCGTTTGCCTCCTCTGTGCTGTGTGTCCTTTGTCCTTATCGAAACCAAGCGCTGTCACTTGTCCTCAAGGGGGCCGCAGCGGGGCAACGTGCGGCGAGGCGACACTTCACGGCTGCCAGTGATCTCCCTAGAGTGTGTTGAACATACGCCAGCTACATAGGTCGGGAGTGTGTGTGTGTGGTGTGTGTATTGGAAATGAATCCTGCTGTTGTTGCTGCTGGTCCTGGTCCGAGCTTCGGTCGGGGCTTATACAACCACTCAGTGACACAAATAAAAGTAAACATGATAAAACCATTGAAACTTTTTCCATTTTCACTTTTGAGAGTGTTTGTGTTGTGCCTTCACACACACACGCACACACACACACACACACACACACACGCACACACAGGCGACACTCGAGTGCATCTGTATGGAAGTTAATCTCAAGTGCAGCCGAGAGCTAAATATTTACCAATGGCTTTGGCTCTGCCTCTGCCCTGCTTCTATCTCATTGCCCCCACCTCCCCTCCCTGTTGGCCATCGTCAGCGTGCTGACTTCTTTGACCGCCGTCCAGCACTGGCTGCGGCTTCAGTCCATTGCTTATCATTGATGCTGCCCCCCCCCCCCCCCGCCCCCCCTCCCCCCAACCCCCCCAAACAACACGCCCTCCAAACCCCCCTTCTCTCCTCCTATTTTTTTTGCCCATTTTTGATACCCTGTAAACAGAAAGTTGTGTAAAATTTGTCTTTATCGAAAGAAGGTTACATGGAGAAAGCAGCTGTTATATATTATATTTTGTATGATTTTTATATAGATATTGATTTAATTCACATTTTATGTGAAATAAGGAAATAAGGAATCCACACAGGATAAATTCTTGATTTAAATAAAAATCGATCACTAATATGTGGATGACACATTCTATGATCTCCCCCTCTCTCTTTGAATATTTCATATATATTTTTCTCTAGCCATCATATTCACAGGGCATCCACTAGTCAGGCACTCTTTTCACTTGCTTTTCTGCTCCAACCCCCCCCCCCCCCCCCCCCCCCCTCCTCCTTCTCTTCCTTTTCTTTTTTTGTTTTTTCTTTTTTCCGTCCGCATCGACGGCTTGTTTACACTGAACTAACAAGCAAAGCTAAAAGTTGGCAAACTGCAGCCAAGTCTCGCAACCCTTTCAACCCCTGCAACACCACCCTCCCCTCCGTCCTATGTGGCCCTTTTGGCCGCTTTTTATGCAGCCCGCAAGTTAGCATTGATAGAGGAGCTCGTTGTGCATAAATTGTTTATGTTGTCGCTGGCTCTGCTTGTTTTGTCTGTGGTTGCAACTAGCCAAAGCCGAGGCCCGAGTCCCTAAAACCCAACACCGACACCGACACCAACACCAACACCCCAAAGCACCTCCACCCCATCCCCTGTGTCCAGCCCCCCAAGCCGCAATAACAAAGAGGTGAACCTGGCAAATATTTGTGTCAGTCGTTGAACTTGTTCTTCCTGACCTTTGCAGACGCGCTACAAATAGGAGCCAGCAGCAACTACACCAGGTGCAGACAGCGCGACATTTGCTGCAGGGGTGATGCTGTGGAAAAGAGGGCGTGTGTGTGGGGGGAGTGCTTGTTGTGGCATAGACACTTCTCAGAATGCCAAGATTTTTACATAGTGCAGTCAACTAAATAGAGAAAGAGACTCGCACATGCAGCATTCAGCAGATAGTTAAAGTGTTTATCAACACTCTTTGGCACAGACAAGTGTTGTGCAACAGTTTGGAGTGTTCGACGGTGAGGATATCCTGGTACTTGATTATTCTGCAATAAACATTATTATTATCAATGATCGGTATTCGTATTCAAAATATATCGATTAGTGATTTCGATCGATTGATATCGAAACGGCGATATAGATATTATATCGATACTGAGATGCCGAATTTAAGTAAAAGACTGTACAATATTCAATTCGATTTTTAATACGAGAATGAGAATTATATTATTTCCAAATCGTATTTTGTATATGATCGATACTTATCGATTTAATGTTATCGATAACATAAATAAATAAATTTAACGGGTGTAGGGTATTCAATTAATTATTTAACTTTTACAAAATTCTCCAGCTTAGTCCGATGCCTAAAGAGACGGACAATGGATCAATTCAGTTGTATATGCTGATAGCCATATACTTACATAATTTATATATAATAAATACTTTCTTCTCCGTATATACGATTAAATAAACACTCAAAATGCATTTCATACAATTTTTAAAAACTCCAATGCTTGTCTGATAAATATAATATAGATTTTGGTGTACATCATTGTTTAATTTAGTATATATGGGCTGTTCTCACAGAATTTGTAATAACCACGTTTAGAAACCAACTCGAAATTGTTGCCAGTCTTATAGAATTTAAAACTCAAAGGAAATTGATAGATGAACGCACAAAGAAAAAGGAATCGAGTAACTTAAAATTTGAGTTCTGTTAAATTTTTTGTTGACTTTTTTTTATCGGGGACATGTATATATATTCGGAACATATATACTTCCAATACATGCGAAATTTAATACGAGTGTTTTGTGCTTTTCTTTTCTTTTTTTTTTTTTGATAGGTATAGAAAGCTTTGAACTTTGAATTTGAACTTTGATTTGCATTTTGCAAAACTATTTTGGAGGCTATTGTGGGAGGTTATTGTTGTTGTTGTCACTGTTACTGTGTTCGTTGTTGCTGTTGTTAATACAATTTTCGTTATGCTTTTATCGTTATTGTGCTTGGCTTAGCTCAAATCAAGTCAACGGCCGAAGAATGTTCGAGCTGAAGAAGAAGAAGACGGAGTTCGTGGTTCTGATAAAAGCAAGAATTTCGCTCGACTTCAATCGAACAGAGTGGGTTCCTGATCTTCCACCGGCGTACCAAAAATGTGCGTCAGCGTCAGCTGCGTATAGGTAATGACCGCCGCGGGGCACAGTCCGAGGGCCTCTTCGAGGGTGACCCATTTGGAGATCTCATCGCCCGGACAGACCACATGCATATAGACAACGTCATCGATCACGGCATGGCTGATGATTGCCATCGGGCTGCTGCTGCCATTCGCATTAGTCTGCGTCGTCGGATTCAGATTGATCACCATCTGCAGAGACACAGAAATATAGACAGATGGATATAGATAGAGATAGGTTATCATTTTAATGATTTGATCATTGCATTTTGAACGCTCTCAAGGGCTTGAAAAGCAACTCGGTTCAAACTATTTATTTTAATCGTAATCTCAACTTCGATCCAAATATTTCATTTGAATTTTATAATAGTTGGATATTCCAAAATATAGGCTTAAAAGTAAACCGGTCAAAGCTTTCAATTCAATGGTTTTAATCGTGAACCGATTTTGTTTTATTGTTGGTTTTTACACTTACACACTTACATTTAGATAAAACCGAGGGTCCCGAATCTGGCCTTAGCTCGTCCTTTGAGAGTTGGGCAAATGGGGCTCCAGTTCTCCAGGTTTATATCTCGTATCTGCTATCCTCACTCACTCTCTCTCTCTCTGTCTCTCTCTCTCTCACTCTGTGTTGCTGTCTCACTAACTCTGTCTTTCGACTTGTTGGAATGTTGGGAATGTGTATGGGAGGGGATAAGGGGGGGAGGAAGTGGTTGCTCTTGCTGCCTTCTCGGATGGGACTTCGCCTACAATCTCGTTGAGAATTTACGATTTTCTATTTTCGATGTAAAGATATTTAATTTAAGTATATGTATGTTAAGTCAAAGGCTACTACTCAATTTGAATGATTTGAAACCAATCATGATTAATTTGGTTAATTAATTAACCAAATTAACCAAATTAATTTGGTTCTGTGACATCTTTTCAGTTAACAGAATTTAACAATAAAGTTTCTCCTTTTATTTTTTTTCTTAAATGTTTAAAAAATTGTACTCATGTTGTTGTTGTTTTTAAGGCAACAGCTACTAAAGATTCACCGATTATAATTTTACTCTCTTGCGCGCTAAATGTGAGTTATATGTCTTCACCCATCCTTGCATATATGCACTTGACAGTCGCCACAAATTGCATCCTTAAAATGTTGGAGAATATTTCGCTCGAACATTGAATCAAAATCGATGGCCCGGGAGCAATTGTGACTAGTTTTTATTGTTGTTGCCATCGGCAATTAGCCAAAGACAACAATGGCGAAGCAATAAGGTGGGTGGAAGTCAAAGGTGAGGCGAAGGAAGGGGCTGAGGATGAGGATGTAGAAAGCGCCGTTTCAAGGATGAGCCGGGCAACTTTATGGGTGCAGCATGTGTCTTTTGTTCTTGCTGGCAGCAACAGCAACAAATGAACTGTACAAATGAAAGTCACAGGACCAAGTTGTCGACACGGCAATAGCTGGCAGCCAGCTCCCAATCCCCCATCCCCCCAATCCCCCCTCAATCCTCGCTGCGTTGCCTTGGCAAGCAACTGCGCTGTGTTTAGCGCTTTATTTATGGCGGCAAATGCAGCGCGTAAATCACACACACACACACACATACACATATGAACACACACAGACCCCAAAGCAATTAAATTGCAGTGGGCGGCCGCGTGGGGGTGTGGCTGATGCAGCAACAGCGACGCAAACAATCAAACGGAAATTAATTGGGGAATGTGTGAAAAGTGAAAGCCAGAAGCCGCAATAGCTACGATAGCTACGATTGGATTTACCAGGGATCAAAACCAAAACCAAAGAACCCCACCTCCCCACTTCCCCACCAAGCGCAAAGCTTTAAAGGATCTGAGGAAATTTTCTCTTTTGTTGAGAATTTCAAAAATTTCTTTATAGCTATTAATTTGATGCGCATGCATAGAAAATAGAATTTACTTTATGGCTTAAATGTAACAAGTGCAGAGTTATGTTCTTTGCAATTTGTTATATTTATTTTAAATCAAAACTTGAATAAATTTAAGTTATTTTTTGTATATAATTGTATTGGAACTTTTTGTTTCGTTCTGGATTGAAACTGTTATAAAATTTTAAAATTGAAAATATACGAATATACAAAGCTACGTTGACTTATTTAAAATCAGATATTAAGAACATAAATATAATATTACAAAAAATTGTACCGAAACTTTAGAAAGAAAAACAAGAATTTAAAATAATAATTATAATAACAATACACAGAGAGAAAAAAGTCGGACTAAAATTAAGTACGAATGTACACGAGTCAAGTATTCTTGATTCTTGAAATTCATACTTGATTTAAGTCAGAAATA